>LPNX010834006.1:79332-160322 GCA_001517045.1 Pseudotsuga menziesii
TTAATGTAATACTGTGTATTTACTTCCAACTCTTTTTCCTGAAGAAGACATAGTTGTTAGAATAATCAACCCATAGTTTACCCATTTAGACATTAATTTAATTATTTCTGTCTTATTAGCCTAGTTCATGTGTCCCACCTTGTGCAAGTTGTCATTTGCCTATCTATAATGGTCAAAATTGCCTTATTTGACTCATGTAGAACATGGGAGAGCTAAAGGAATCAATTCTACTTTATTCTTGGCCTCCTAGGCGCCCTTCTGCTTTTTCTGCTTTATTGCCTTCTTTTTCAGTGTTTTAAGGCAAAAGGAAAAGCTAGACTAGGTGAGGTTGACTAGTTTTTTGTCCTACACATCCTCCTCTCTTTTCTCCATGAAAAAGCATGTATGAGCTGCCATTCCACCACTCTTTAGCTTTCCTAAGCCATTTTTCCAATTCGTGAGCTCCATGACATATTTGGGATCAACTTTTTACACCTATGGGGGATTTGCTTATTTTTAGTAAGCCTACTTTATGCTAGATTCGAATTACTCCTCATGCATTCAAATCCCTGATGTATGTTATTTATTCAAAAACCTATGTTATTACAGGGCTGGCTATTGTACACTGATTTAATACAGTTTAGTGTTCAACTCCAATTTTCAGTCTCTTTGTGAGTGATTTTGCATGATCAATTGTTGATTGTTGTGAATAAAATTAATCTATCACTTGGTTCAATTTCCACATGGTATCAGAGCCATTGTAGGTTGTTTCTCTCCTTCAAAAATTGTTTTGCAGGTTTGACATCAGTGACTGGGAGCCTTCTACTGACAACCGGGACAGATTTTCTAAGCTATGGATCAATCACATAAAACTATCTTGACTCCTTTCAATTTCTTTGAATGGAAAGCAGAGATGGAGATACTGTTGAGAACGAAAGGCCTCTACAGGGTGACTATGGCAACAGAAGAAGAGCCCAATGCAGCTGCAGAGAAGATAAAATGACACAACAGGAGGGATGAGGCTTATGGCCTCCTGTGTCTGAGTATTTCCAGAGACCTCCTTTTCCATATTGATGGATTGACATCATCGAATGAAGTATGGGAGAATATTGCTGATATTTTTGGAAAGATAGATGAGATGAGGGGACATCAAATAAAGAATGAGCTGATTTCTCTGAGTCCAAATAGCTTTGAATCCCAGCAGCTATATTTCTCCAAGTTCAAAGCACTAGTTTTGCAGCTGAAACAGTGTGGTATTGAAAAGAAAGATGATCATCTCGTACTGGCCACCCTCTTGAAGCTAGGCCTTGATTATTCAGTGTTTGTTTCGACCTTCTATGCCACAAAACTGACAGCTCGAACATGGGATATGCCTAGCCTTGCAGATTTCATGGAATCTCTCACACAAGAACAGGACAAGCTGGTGATGATGGGCACCATCAAACCATCCAAAGATCAAGCTTTGATTGCTGGAGATTTGAAGGTGGATTCAAAAGGCAAAAAGAAAGCTAAAAATCCACCTGAGCAAAAGAGAGACAACAAAGAGTCTCCGGAGGATCCACAAGGTCCCAAGAAGAATTACCAGAAGAAGAAGAACAAAGGTGAAATGAACAAGTGCGCATACTGCAATAAGGGAAATCACTCTGAAATCTCTTTTTTGAAAAAGCAGATAGACATGCTGACCCAACTCCTGGAGAAGAATGGCATCTCCCTTCCAGAAAGCTCAAAGAAGAGAGAAGGAGGATCAAGTTTAGATGACAGAGAGAGAGTTCATGCTCTAGTTGCTGGCACATCAAGCTCACCCAGTTTTATCATTGATTCTGGAGCTTCAAGACACATGGTTTCGACTAAGGAGGCCTTCTCCTCACTGGACATGTCGAAAGGACCATCTATTGTACTGGGAGATGACTCTCTCACTGAAAGTAAAGGAAAAGGAAGGATAGATCTTGATCATGGTCACTTCAGCAATGTGCTGTATGTGCTTGGTCTCACCTCCAACCTCCTATTAGTGTACCAGATGACCCACACTGGGTCTCCTAAGAAGGTCATATTCTCCCTCGATGAAGTTGAGATCACAGAGATCTCAACTAGTAGAGTCATTGCAAAAGGAGTTGCGAATCATGCTCAAAAGGTATACATGTTCTCACACTTCCTACCTTACTCAAACCCCTCTGCTCTTCTTATTCATGCTAAAAAAGCCAGCAAGCTTTGGCATGAGAGATTTGGCCACCTTAACTACAAATATCTTTCTAATCTTAGTGAAAAAGAGATGGTCATAGGTTTCCCAAGATAAAATTTTCCAAAGGAGTCTGCCAAGGTTGTATCCTAGCAAAACACCCAGAGCACAAATTTGAGAGAGCTAGTCATGAGAGAACCTCTGCACCCCTCGAGTTGATCCACAGTGATGTTGCTGGCCCATTCCCTCATATGTCCATGAGTCAAGCCAAATATGCATTGACTTTCATTGATGACTTTTCCAGGTATTGCTGGGTTCACTTCCTGAAACATAAGTCTGAAGTTTTTGGCCTATTCAAAGTCTTTAAGGCTTTGGTTGAAAACCAGTCTGGAAGAAAACTCAAGGCCCTCAGATCTGAAAATGGTGGTGATTATGTCAAGTCTGAGTTTATTAATTATTGGGTAGATGCATGTATTCATATGCAGCATTCTATCCCTTACACACCACATCAAAATGGTGTTGCTGAGAGGAAGAACAGATCACTGAAGGAGATGGCAACATGCATGATGGAGGCCAAAAATTTGCCACCAAAGTACTGGGCCAAAGCTATCAATTGTGTAGCCTATATTTAGAATAGAGTGCCTCACAAACAGCTTGATGGCATGACTCCCTTCGAATCATGGAGTGGGCACAAGCCAGATGTGACCCAATTCAGGATTTTTGGCTCAAAGGCTTGGGCTAGAATCCCGACAGAGAAGAGGAAGGCTTTGCAGCCCCAAAGCCAAGAGTGTCTTTTTGTTGGATACTTTGAAGATTCAAAAGGGTACAAGTTGATAAATTTGAGCACAAACAAATCCTTCATTGAAAGGGGTGTTCAGTTTGAAGAAGAACCCCTTGCAGTAGTGGAAGTTGGTGAAGCCTCTTCACCACATGAACCTCAAGAAGTAAGTAAAGAGTTTGTTGAACATGCTGATTCTGATTTGTCTGATGGAGATGAGTTTATTGCAGACCCTAAAATCCCTACAAGGCCAAAATGGGCAGCCAATACACTACATGCAGCAAGAGAGCTAGCTGGGGATCCCAATGACCCAAGGAGGACTAGATCTCAGTTTGAGTGTGGTTTGTGCATGAAGGATCCTATGTTTGCTGAAAAATGCTATTTGATGGTGGAGTCTGATCCTCAAACATATGAAGAAGCAGCAGGAGATCCAAGATGGCAAACAGCCATGAAGGAGGAGTTCAGCTCACTCCAGAAGAGCAACACATGGGAGCTAGTGGATCTTCCTCCAGGAAGAAAGTTAGTCCAGTGTAAGTGGGTCTATAAGACCAAATTTGCTGCTGATGGTTAACCACTGAAGTACAAGGATAGATTGGTATCCAAGGGCTACTCAAAGGTTCATGGCATATATTACAATGAGACCTTTGCCCCAGTGGCAAAGATGGATTCCATTAGGATAGCTCTAGCCATTGCAGCCTCAAGGAAATGGGAGGTACATCACATGGATGTAAAATGTGCCTTCCTGAATGGAGATCTCACTGAAGAGATATATATGCAGAAGCCTCAAGGTTTTTCTACTAACCCTTCTCTTGTGTGCAGGTTGAGAAAGTCATTGTATGGGCTAAAGCAAGCCCCCAGGGATTGGTATGCCAAGATCGATAGCTTCTTGCTATCACTGAATTTTGTTCGATGCAAATCAGATCCAAATGTATATTTGAAGTTAGTTAATGGTTCATTAATGATCATTGTGTTATATGTTGATGACCTCCTCATTACAAGAAGCTCACAGGCTGAGATTGCTTCCTTAAAAGGAGCTATGAACCAAGCCTTCTCCATGACAGATTTGGGGCTCTTAAGTCAATTTTTGGGGCTTGAGATTACTCAAAACAAAGCTGGAATCAAGGTGAACCAGTCCAAATATGCCTTGGACTTTCTGAACAAATTCAGAATGAAGGATTGCAAATCAAGCAAAACTCCTTTCCTTTCAGGAGTGAAGTTGGAAGAAGCTGATTCTTCACCTATGGTAAACAATACACTGTATAGGAAATTGATTGGATGTTTATTGTATCTGACACATACTAGACCTGATATTTGTTATGCAGTAAGTGTGGCTTCTAGATTCATGGATCAGCCTCAAGAGATCCATTGAAAAGTAGGAAAAAGGATCCTTAACTTTGTTCAAGGAACAAGGACACATGGGATCTTGTATAAAGCAAAATCTGATCTTGATTTGATTGGATTTACTGACAGTGATTGGGCAGGTGATAGCACAGACATAAAGTCCACTTCAGGATATGTGTTCATGCTTACAGAAGGGTCAATCAGCTGGTCAAGCAAGAAATAGAGTGCCATTGCACTCTCATCTACAGAAGCAGAGTACAGAGGAGTTGTTAATGCAGCAACTCAATGTTTATGGTTGCAGGGTTTACTTGGAGAGTGTGGCTTCGAACCAGAGTACTCAAATACCATCTACTGTGATAACCAGAGTACCATTCGAATCTGTAAAGATCTAGTTCAAAAGCAGAGAACCAGACACATTGAGATCCATATGCACTACATCAGAGAACTTGTACATGATGGCACCATTCACCTACTCTTCTGTTCATCTTCAGAACAAGTAGTTGATATCTTCACCAAATCATTTTGTGAGAAGACCTTTTGCAATCTCAAATCATTGCTGGGGATTGCTGATCATGCTGTGAAAGCATGAGTGAAGACAAGATTCTACATTTTTGTTTTACAGTCCATGTTTAAGGGAGGATTTTCCCAAGTTGGTTTTCCCTCTTTCCTTGTTTAAATGGACATGCAGCATGTAAAGGGTTACTAAGCCTTGTTGCTAGGCCCTATAATTTTCTGATATATTACTCATAAGTCAGGCTTAAGGGGGGTGTTGGAATAATCAACCCATAGTTTACCCATTTAGACATTAATTTAATTATTTCTGTCTTATTAGCCTAGTTCATGCGTCCCACCTTGTGCAAGTTGTCATTTTCCTATTTATAATTGTCAAACTTGCCTTATGTGACTCATGTAGCACATGGGAGAGCTAAAGGAATCAATTCTTCTTTATTCTTGGCCTCCTAGGTGCCCTTCTGCTTTTTCTGCTTTATTGCCTGCTTTTTTAGTGTTTTAAGGCAAAAGGAAAAGCTAGACTAGGTGAGGTTGACTAGTTTTTTGTCCTACACATCCTCCTCTCTTTTCTCCATGCAAAAGAATGTATGAGTTGCCATTCCACCACTCTTTAGCTTGCCTAAGCTATTTTTCCAATTCGTGAGCTCCATGACAGATTTGGGATCATCTTTTTACACCTATGGGGGATTTGCTTATTTTTAGTAAGCCTGCTTTATGCTAGATTCGAATCCCTGATGTATGTTATTTATTCAGCAAACTATGTTATTATAGGGTGGGCTATTGTACACTGATTTAATACAGTTTAGTGTTCAGCTCCAATTTTCAGTCTCTTTGTGAGTGATTTTGCATGATCAATTGTTAATTGTTATGAGTAAAATTAATCTATCACTTGGTTCAATTTCCACAATAATTTCATTAGATGGCCTATAATAAGTATTAATCACTCCTTTAAAAGAATCTAAGTGAGCATTTACCTGTTACTTAAGAATGACTTTCGAGATTTCTTAAGTAACATCTTAAAAAAAGGGAAAAATATTACCTTGATATAGATATAGATGGAAGAACCACTGGATTTATTCACTACTGGCAGGTGCATTTTTGCTATGATAGAAAAAAGATAGATCATCAGCATATTTTTTAACAAAGAATGACTAGATATATGAACCTACTAAGATTGCATAAATTACCAGAAAAAAAACACAAATCTTATTAACATTTTCAACTGTGTTTCTGACACTTGCGTATGAGTGACCCTTTGATTTTGATAGGATATCTTACTTTCAAGTTCCAGTAGACCATATTGCAACAAGCTATGAGTGTGCCCTTGAACTTATGGACAAAATGCATAAGCCTGAATGAAGTAGAGACTCACATAGTACACTTGTTGAGCTAGGCATAAGAGCAGGATTTCCCTTGGCTTCAAGTGAGAGAAGCTTTGATGCCTGGCCAAAGGCCATTCCACAGTTCAGTGTGTAAACCTTGTACTTCACATATTGCATACATGATATTTATAGGAATATACATTTTCTGTGATTTTCAAGATATTTAAAAACAGGATATGGCACCTCAAAAGACCCAAAGAGGACCTTGTGAGTGTCCTTGACAAAATTTTCATTTTTAATTTTGTGTTTCATGTCAATAAAGATCCATCTGTTCAACAATGACTAAAAGTTCAAAGTTTAATATTATTACGAGAATTCAAAGAGAGGGAGAGTTCATGAGAGATCCCTATAGCTAAAGGAGGACAAAACTTGCCAATCTCAATTGTGTTGCTGAAGCAGCAAATATCGAGAGCATTCAAAAAAATAAACAGTATATTAGAGTAAACGATACACAAACAGGGTGGAGTATATTTGATATAAAATTGAAATCTAGTTTGAGATGATGAAGCCTTAAAACTGAACACAACCATTCACAAACTGAAAGACAATCAAACTAGGGGATCAATCATCAGATATAGTTGTCTGGCATGCAGACAAGTGCTCTTCTGAGGACAATGCCTTGACAAGATAGTTGGGTCTTGCACAAGCACTTCAACATTACAATACAAGCACATGTTTCTGCTGAAGTTTCACTATAATCCCGTGTTTATTCTTATTTTCTTGTTTTGTGCCTTTAATCTAACATGCTTATATGATTCTGGTTCCATTTTAATTGGCATAAGAGATGAGAGAAATGAGATATTTTAAAACCTGCAATCTTACACTCGTAGTTATGTAATTATTGGTCTTGTGGACCATCTTTGGCCTTGAAAACATTTAAATGTCTACTTGTTTGTCTTCTTTATTATCAACCACCCACAGCAAAAAGACGTTCAGAAATTCACCTTCCTAAGAATGGAGAGTTACTAAATTCATTTTGCCCATTTACAATAGGTATTGCACTAAGTTACTAACCATGTTGCAGGATTAAACCTACCTTCCTAAGGATGGAGAGTTACTAAATTCATTTTACCCATTTACAATAGGTATTACACTAAGTTACTAACCATCTTGCAGGATTAAACCACAAAGTGACCTTAAATAATACCACGGGAATGTGGACATAATAAATGGCTGCATAACTATCTATATTAAATATGGCAGTTAGATATGAGATAAATCAAATGTAGAAATTAAGATCTTAGGTAAATACACAATCAAATTCAGACTCACAAACACAAATTGAACAAAACAAACAGTATGCAAAACTTGTCCTACAAATACTGCCCATAAACAATAAACTATTGTAGAATGAGGCTTTGGGCCTTTGGATCTGTTCTTTGCATGACTTCAGACAATGTTGACATTATGATTAAAGTGATACATATTAGTTCTAAAAACAAATAATATGAAATTGTAGTCACTATAATTGTTTGAATTGTGCAGTCACTCAAGAGATAACATCCACACAGAATAATTTAGTAAAATTTAAATACAGCTCACAAATTTGTTTGCGAGATTTTTTTAAAAATAGAGAGCTTACTAGGTAAGGTTGGCTTCAAGTCAACTGTCAACTGAATGGCTGACAAACATCCATTAGAATACATTGTTCCCAGAATAGCACGAGAGTCTCCAACATTTGCAATGACAAGGTCTTGGCCCTAATAAAAGACAACTACAAAGATAAGCCACTGGAAAAATTTCAAACTATAAACTAAATATGAAGATAATATTATTCATTTTGAAATATGCAACAATTCCAATATTGATGCAAAGCTTTATAACATTCATTTCTTTGGGGCTCTCACTGCCTCTGCCAAAATTGGACATAAAATAAGATAGATAATTTTATTAATGTCCAACAAATGACCACAAAAGTTGGTCAATGGGTCTAAAATATTACATCTAGTGTAAGTACAAAGTGGGAGTACAAAAGCAACTCCTAGATCAATACTAATAGCATAAAAAGATATTAAACTAAGTGTCTAGCTAAAGGCTAAATGCTCTAGCTAAGAGAAGATATAAAATGAGGTGCAAGTACAAAGGAGTCGCAAGAGAGTTGCTAGAAACTGAAGAGTTTTGGTGCTGAGCAGAAGAGAGGATGTCAAAGCATGTTGGAGCTAGCTGCTGAAGTGACTGCAAGACATGATTCTCATTGGAGTCATCAATGAGTGTGAAAATTCCAATGCACTGGCAGATGATATCCTCCAGGGAGTGGCCAAGGCTGAGAATCCTAGCTGCATGATCCCGGTGGAGTGGCTAGGGATGATGAAGTATTGTCTTTGGAGTGAGTTTCTATATTTAAATATGAAGATTCAATTTTGATTTTGAGTTGGCAAAGTTCCATGTTCAAACATAACCCATGCTTATTAGGTGATGTGTAGCATCTTCCTTAACAGAATTCTTCCATGTTTCAGTAGTTTGTTATTTATGCTCAGTATTTATAGGAATTCGTTTTACTAAAAATAGCCCTCTATTCAATTACTCTTTTTGGGTTAGAGCAAATAAGAGGGAAGTTAATAATTTTAGGAAGTGGGGTTAGGAAAAAGGGGAGGAGGTGGTAGCGTGGTCTCAGGGAGGTATTTTTCCAGCTGATTGAAAAGTAGGTGCAGACACTGATAGATTTTGAGTAGTTTCTATGGCTGTTACTATCTGTAATCTGGTGTGCAATGAATAAAGATACTGTTATGAAATTTTCATCTAGCTGAATAATTTTGTTGCCTGTCATATATATTTAGAGTGTTTGTGCCGTCTGGTTTTCTCTGTTTTACTGCCAATACTCTTGCAGGTTTAAAGATGTATTGAAGAGGTTGCTCTGCATATCTGGAAATAGAGCATATGCATACCGGTGGACTATACTAAAGAATAAATTGTTGCATATTGGAGTTTATCTGCATCATTAGGCACCTTATTTCTCGTTGTGGCTTGATAGGTCTGCACTAGCAGCTTATGAAATTTCAATCATGATAGTTCATCAACTTATGGTTTTGCTCAATCCTGGGCACAATCTAAGTCACCTTTCTCTAAAGGAAGAGGGATGAATGCTAAAAGCTGATCATTTTGTCTTCCTGTGCCCTGAAGTGAAGGAAGACCCTAACCATATATGGATCAAGTTATTGAAATATGAGAATGGCAATTGAGAATGCATAAATGCTTTTATACTTGTTTGAGGATGGTAACGACAGTCGTCACACTGCAGAAGCAATCGAAAATGGGATGCAGCTTGAGTTCCTTATCCATTACCTACAAAGCTCATAGATGAGATTCCTTCCATGCTACAAACACCTTGGACTCTTCTTTGTGCACATCCCCATCCAAATCATTACACAATTTGCATGAATCAACGACCTCAAAATCGTTACTATTTGCAGGACAAAGCCAATCAGCCAAAAGCAGTTCTTTCCACTGGTTCATAAGCAAGCTAGGCAGAGAGTCTCTAACCCTTTTGCTAACCAAGTGTCCATATGGTCCATGACCATCAAAAACTCCAAGGAAGCTTATGTTCTCATCTGACCCAAAATGCCCCTGTGACCCAAAATTCTGATGGCAAGACATTTAGTATAAATGAATTAAAAATGGTTAATGCTTACCCTTTTCTCCATGACCAGACCCTATTTTGGGAGGATCTTATCAGCAGTACCATAATCAATTGCTTCCTGTGGGAAAAAGTATCTTGATCTTTGAATATCCTTTGCAATCTCTTCTTGTGTTTTGCCAATTCCTTTTGCCAGTAATTCAATGTAATACTGTGTATTTACTTCCAACTCTTTTTCCTGAAGAAGACATAATTTCATCAGCTGGCCAGTCTTTCCAGTCAAAACAAAGTTATGCTCACCAAGTCTTTCAGTATAATTACGACCTTATGGAATGCAAGAAAAATCTCCAGGAGATCCATACCTTGCTAATCTTCAGCTTGTTGAACACGTCCTGCAACACTTTGTAATTTTGAATCATATCTGTCTTTGCATCAAAGTTTACCTGCAACATAAGCCAAAAAAACTTAGTGTGATAAACAACTTGTGATATCGAATCAAATGAAAGATTGTCAAAGGTTTAAGAAGTAAGACATGATCATAATCAACAGGAGGCCTTTTTATCAAGGTTTCTCTTGTTTTTGGTCTATTTGGTTGTTTTCTGTCTTATCTTTTTCTAATCAGATTTTGGAATTTGCTTGTTTGGTCAGTCACTCTTGAATAATAGAAGTTCCTCATTTTCATGGCTTTTGGAACAAGTCATGATTTTGTCTTGAGGTGGAACACTATACTTAATGAAGTGCATATATGTAATATGTGTTTATATGTATTTGTAATTATGGTCGTATTGAGATATGATTCTTTTAGCATTCTTTATATATTCTGCATACTATGAAATTGTCTTGTGAGCTAGCCAATCTATATATGTTCTGGAATTGTATATTGTTTATGAAGTTGTCAACTTAAAAAGGCAGTCCGTTCTTGTATTTTTTGGTTCAATAACCTATGATGAGATAATACTGTAATTACTTGACTAAATTTGTTCAACATTATGTTCTCAGTCTGCCACTGCATCCTTAGTTAACATCTTTTTATGTTATTCTCACTGCTTTACCCTATTAATGCTGAAGTGCTTTCAGAGACCTTCAGATGAGGTTTAACTACATATTTGATCTCAGTGCTTTCAGATACTTTCAGATGAGGTTTAACTACATATTTGATCATTCTCATAATTCTCGCTCGAAAATTATGTCTTAGTAGTAGACAATTCTATGCAGATTAAGGCCATAGTTGATTTCTCATGTCAAAGTCATCATATGCATAAAGCCATCCTTTTGAGCCATCTGATATAAGAGAGTGTTTCTACATAGCATGTATTGAACAAGTGCTCTGAATCCTTCCATGGTACATAAAAATAGTCTATTCGTCTATCTATTTCCAATGCTTTTACCTAATACACCTTGACACTAATGGGTCATCTAATCCCCATTACCCTCTACAAGACTCAATAAAACCCTAAAAATGCAGATTTGAACAGGGTTGAGCATCATTGTTCTGTAAACCAAGTACTCTAAACTCACCTACTTCTCCACAGCCACACTACTGTAAATTATGATCAACAAATACCAGCCTTGTAATCTCATATAAAGACCACTTAGAACACAGAAATTGCAGAGGAAAAGAACAAATGAAATGATGGAGGTGGTTGGGGTGGAACCCATGACCATTGAGCGGCAACAAAGACAGTGCGAGGAAGCCCCACACAGTAGCAAAGATAGTGTGAGGAAGCCCCATGCAGAAAAAATCATGAACAAAACTACAAGCAAAAACCAAATAAGAAATCATTCTGACATGTACATGTATATACCTGTGGCCAATCGGTGGAATCATGCAGATTTGAACAGGGCTGAGAATCATCATTGTTCTATAAACCAAGTACTCTAAACTCACCTACTTCTCCATAGCCACACTACTTCAAATTATGATCAACAAATACCAGCCTTATAATCTCATATAAAGACCACTCAGAACACAGAAATTGCAGAGGAAAAGAACAAAATAAATGATGGAGGCGGCTAGGGTGGAACCCGTGACCGCAACAATTTCACTGGGATTGGGAAACCTACTCATTCCTGGTCTTTTGTGCAAGCGTCTTGGTTCGAGATGTCCTTAAGTGAATTTTATTCCATAAAAAAGACTAGGGATTGTAATGGGAATATACCTACAGACAGGCAGGATTGGGAGAAGAAGAAACCAAACCAGCATGGGTAGGATAAGTGCAGTGGTTGTTATTATTTCAATGCTATCATCATTTACAGCCTTCCTTTTCCCTGTCATCCCGGTTGCAAAATCCATAGTAGCCTTGAAATATTTGATTAGTATGCCCCAACCCCCTCCCACTTGCTCACACAAGGATATACCACAAACAACCTATCTACAACAGGGAGAGGACAAGCCTTAAGACATAAGCCAGAAAGAAGAAGCCGAGCACACCAGGAGCCAAAAGTAACCTTGGAACCTTTAGACAAATTCCTTTCACCTTTTGCCAGAAGCATTTTGCCAAAATAGAAACCTTTAGCCTTCAGCCAAGCCCACTGATGAAGCATGAGTGATTAATTTGATTCATGGATAACATATTTAGGAGTGGGCAAAGACAGTGTGAGAGCAAATGCTATGCACCAGAGAAACTCAGCAGCATACACAGGGTGCACACAGGCTTATGGTGGAGCACTAGTGGTGAAGGGCGCGGGCATAAATTTGGAATAAAATAACCCTAAACATATTGGATATTTATATACTTAAAAAAACCCTTATTACCCCTAATATACCCCCAATATATTGAATTTTAACTTTTAAATTTTTAACCACCCCAATATGAACGAACGTGATATCATATTGGTCCCTAGGTGACGCCCCCGTGGCGGCTCTCCAGAAATTTTTTTTCTGAGAATATATTACCAAATTCTTCCTTATTCCACTTTTTTATCTTGCCTTTCAGACCCTTCAATTTATGTTGGAATTTGTACATACTTGGTTCATCTCCTTCACTCAACTCTTCCCACCACATCTTTATCTTTTCATGAAAATCTAGTGCTCCATCCAAAATTTTTCAAACCTAGAGGTTTTTTTAAATTATGACCCTAGATCACTCCACATTAGTTCAATTGGCCAATGGCCTGACCCCATATTGCTTAGCGTTGCACAATGTATCTAACTCCTGAGTCTTATAATCGATTGTATAACCAAAAAATGGTCCAGTCTAGATGCTATATGTCTCTCCCCCATTCTCTTATTGTTCCAGGTGAACCAACCTTCCCCATGAATGATATCTAGTAGTCCTAACTCCTTAATGGTCTCTCTGAATGCTTCGCATTCCTCCTCCAGCTTGTGCCTTACCCCTTTTTTTCCTCCAAAGAGGTGATGAGTTTGCAATATACTCCTACCACACAATGGAGATTATTCATTCCTTCCCTAAGTGTTCTGAGAGATTGGATAAAGTCCCTCTTTTCCCCTGCAAAATGGGGTCCATAGAAATTCATCACTATCCCTAAAATTGGAAACCATACAACCTTGAATTTAACCGATAGAGAATACAAAGTCCCTTGGAATCCTTCTAAACTCACTCGAGTAGGATCCCAAAGTATTCTTAGGCTCCATGAATACCCTCTCGCATCCCATCCCTTCACTCCTCCATATTTTCCTACTGAGGTCCTGGATCTGGTTCTCCTGACACTTTGTCTCTTGCAGAAAGACAATAGTTGGATTTGTCTTCTTGATCTTTTTATTAAGTATCTTGATTTTTCGAGGGATTTTTAAGCCCATGATATTCCAGGACAAGATATTTATTAGAGAAACTTACATGCCCAGCACAACTTCAATGGTAGGATACTGACCTGACTCTACCAACCGCTTACCCACTTCTACGACCCTCTATTCGTTTGTCTTCCTTCCTGTATACTTTGATGGTTCCTCGGATTTCCACTTTGTTTCCTTATGAGATTTGAATTTGATACCAAGTTGGTTGGGAAAATGAGCCTTGAGGATAGATTCTTTTAATAGTGTTACATTAGAGGAAATTTGAGGTCTAAAATGGGCCTCCTAAGGAAAATAATAAAATAATAGTTATTAATTTTGGAGAAAGAAAGAAAAAAACTACTTTTTTGTTCGTATTTTCGACATATATCCCCGTGTTTTTACTCAAAATCTGAGTGGGAGATCTCATTGGATTCAGAATTTAATTCCACATCCAACGAGTACCCACACTCCATATTTTTGATGGACCCCGCTACCCCAAAAATAAGAAATACCTGAAAAAATGTGATGATGACAACATCATCACGTTTTTTCCAGCTATTTCTTATTTTTGGGGTAGCGGTGTCCATCAAAAGTATGTAGTGTGGGTACTCATTGCATGTAGAATTAAATTCTACATCCAACGATCTCTCCTGCTCAGAATTTGAGAAAAAACACAGGGAGATATGTCGAAAATATGAAAAAAAAAGTAGTTTTCTTTTATGACAAATATGTCAAATCAACCATTATGGTTGACTCATTTTATTGAAATTCTATTGGTTCCTGAATTCCAACTCACAAAATTTATTGTTGGCTCGTTTTCTTATAAGGCCCATTTTAGACCCCAAATTTCCACTAATGCTTGTTCCTGCGGGACATAACCCTTCCCTTTCTCTTCACAGGCTTGATTCAATTCCCTTCAGATCTATGTCACCTATCTCCATGTCATTGGCCTACTCTCCTAAGTCAGTTCTAGCCCCTTCTTGCCCCTTATCTTCCCCTATTTCCTCGTCCATCAATGAGGCAGATTCAATTGTTTCCTCTTGGGACAAGGTAACATGATTGGTCATCCGAATATTTTCTGTGTTTTCCTCCTCATGATCTTCCAAAGCCTCAAACTTGTTTGAGGTTTAACTATCTTCTTATTCATCACCTGGTTGTCTTGCATTCAACTTCCTCTTTTCTTTGTTTGGTTCTCTTGTAAACCCTTGTTCTATTTTCTCCTCATGCTTTTCTGGATTTATCTTTGGGTTATTTATTGGATAGTCCCAAAATAAATAGCCATATTCATGACAAATTCGGCACTGAAATGGGATCTGTTCATAATCTAGGGTTTGTGTCCAATATTCATCCTCCCATGTCGTCCCTATTTCTTTTGGTATCTCTTTTCTCAGATCCATATAAACACAGATCCTCGCATAGGATTTATAGTGTTGGATCCACGTTTGTTGTGAGACCTTGATAAATATTCCCAAATAGTTCCCCAAATCCTCCAAAATTTCAGGATCCCAATACTCACTTGGGAGGGAAAACAAACTAATCCATAGTGGAGAAACTCTCATATATTCCTTCTCCAAGAAGAACTTCTCTTTCCATGGACTCAAGAAAAGGCCTGCCGAATAATAGAAATATGGGCCTCCATCCAAAACCCGATTACTATCCTCCAAACTGATGAAAGAGATGGTGAAGAACCCTTTGGAACCTAGATGGAGGTCATAATGACCCTTAGGTGTCCAGGACGAGTTGTTCCACTAGATCAAGGCCTTTTTCGAGGGTTGCGTACCCATAAAATTCCCTATCAATTCATGATTTAACATATACTAGATCCATTCTCTAATCTTCAAGGATCACATTGTCATGGATAGGATCAGGTCCTCTTTCAGCATGGACTTCCTTGGTGTCCTTACCATTGATCCCTTTTCTTGGATATGGACATGATCCAAATCTATCAAGATATCCCCAATCTTTAGTCCTTCTTATTTAGGATTCAAGGAGGATTTCCCACCTCTCCCTTTTCCCTCAACCATCTTCCATCAAACCGTCCTCCTCCAACAATACCCCAAGATGCCTCTATCCTCTGTCCCCTCAGTCCAACATCTAAACATAATTTGAAATTGCTATCCACATATCATTATCTATTAAAATTGGATGTTGGAGATGTAATGAAAACATTATCATAATTCATAATATTAACTGTTCAAGTACACACTGTACTCCCAAAAGACTGAACACCAAGAGAAGCCACTCACACAAACAGATCACATATCAACACACTGATCTTTTGATGTGGTTAAAAACCTCGAGAGGGAAACAGTCCACGGCCACAACCAAGTAGCTACTTCAAGAAATTTACTATGCAAAAGAAAGAAAGTTATAAATGAGCTTCTCATAATTGATGAGCTAGCCAAGGATCCTCCATGCTCTTTAATTAGAGATCATGGACCAATCGGGTGTCAAGCCATAGATTAAGGATAGGTATGATATAATATAAGTTGAACCGTTGGGTCACTTTATGTCTATAACATATTGTGACCATCGAATTAGAATATTTACAAATGCATACTAATGCATACTAAAGAAACACACTTTACCTAATGGATATATTACACAAGTTGATCTTAACTAACTCCTAAGTGTCTAAATATCCTAACATCCCCCCTTAAGAACAACTTGGGATAGGATTAAAGGATTTACAAAAGTAACACTATTAGGAGAAGGAAGGAGGCATTAGAGCATATCCCCCCTTAATGAAAAATTCTTGAACTCCTAACATAGATTGAAGTTTAGAAAACTTCGCTTCTGTAAGAGACTTGGTGAAGATGTCTGCAATTTGATCATCTGTAGGGAAGTAGAGCACTTCAAGAACATGATCATGAACAATATTTCTGATGAAGTGCATATGTAACTCAATGTGTTTTTTGTGTTGATGTAGAACTAGATATTTGGCAAGCTTTATGGCACTTTGACTATCGCACCAAAGTGGAGTAGGCTGCTACTACTCGAATCCAAACTCTGATAGGATCTATCGAAGCCATAAAGTTTCATGACTGGCATTAACTGCGGCTCAATATTCTACTTATGCTAATGAAAGAGCAAGATCTTATTGTTTCTTACAAGCCCAAGTGACAAGTTGAGATCCCAGGCTAAAAAACATAACCTGCAGTAGACTTTCAATCATCAGGATCGTCGAACCAATCTGAATCAGTGAAACCAACCAACAAAGGTTGTCCCCCATGTACTGTAATGAATCCCAAACTCAATTGTACCTTGAATATATCGAAGTATTATTTTTTATTCTTTCCAGTGACTTTCATGAGGTGTTTGCATATAACAGGAAACACGACCAATGGAAAAGGAAAGGTTAGGATGGGAATGAGTCAAGTATAAGAGACTACCAACAAGCTGATGATACAAGGTGGCATCTACTTCAGGGGAAGTACAAGTGGCAAAATTTTTGACTCCAGAATGGAAGGGAGAAGTGTTTGGTTTACAATATTCCATGTGAAAGCGACGAAGAAGGTCACAAGCATACTTAGACTGGGAAAGAAAGATTCCTTCTTTGGTTTGCAATTCTTGGAGACCAAGAAAATAATGCAAATGTCATAAGTCCGACATTTCAAAATTTTGCTTAAGATTGGATTTCACATGGGTTAAAAGATTAGGGTCACTGGGAAAAGAACAAGGCGAATGGAGTTCATTTTTGCGACAGGGGAAAAAGTTTCATTGTAGTTAATCTCTTCAACTTGGAAAAAATATTTGGCAACTAAATTTTCCTTACGTATTTCAACAGTTTAATATGATGCGTACTTAGTTCTATAGATCCATTTACATTTGACAAGTTTTCTTCCTTTTGGAATAGGTACAAGATCCCAAGTATCATTCGCCATTAAGGAACGATATTCTTCATTCATAGCTGCATCCCAATCTGGATTTTTTGAAGCTTCTGCAAGATTTTATGGATCATGATTCTAGGAAACTTGAGCCAAAAGAGAAGAGGCTCGCTGAAACTGAGAACGTGTTCGACATTGATCTCTAGGATCATCGACAAGATCAATAGCTACTCCACATGTTGAATGGACCCATCGAGGAAGAAATGGTGTTGGTGCAACTGGAGGAATATGAGCAGAATACGATATTCTTCATCCTCGCTGTCATCATCAGAAACTGGAGTTGGAAATCTATCAAGGAAGTTGGAAGTAGAAGAAGGCACAATCACCGAATCAGGCTCGTAGGCCAAAGATGGCACAACCACTGAGTTAGGCTTGCATGCCAAGATATTTTCATCAAATTTAACATCTCTTCTAATGATTACATCATTTGAATGTGGTTGAAGAAGTCTATAACCTTTTACATCTTCAAAATAACCAATAAATATGCATTTTCCACTTTTAGGCTGCAATGCTTTCCATTTTTCATCTGGAATGTGAGCCCATGCTTCACTGCCAAACACACGAAAATGACTTACATCTGGTATAATTTTACTCCATGCTTCTTCTGCTGTTATACCTTGTAAAGCTTTAGTGGGGGTGTAATTAACTATGTAATTTGCACAATTTATGGCCTCAGCCCAAAATTGAAGACTCAATCCCTTAGATTGGATCATACAATTAACCATTTCTTTTAAAGTGTGGTTCTTCCATTCAGCTACACCATTTTGTTGTGGTGTATTAGGAACAACAATGTAGAAAGTAGTGAACATTTTGTCAATATATTCTCCTCCATTTTCGGATCTCAACTTAATGATTTGATGACTAGATTGTTTTTCAACAAGGGCCTTGTAGGCTAAGAACATGTTAAATACTTCTCTCTTAAGTTTTAGGAAATAAAACCAAGTGCGTCTAAAGTAATCATCAATTAAAGTTAAGAAATATTTGAAACCAGAAAAGGAAGTAGATGGAAGAGGACTACACAAGTCACTATGCACAAACTCTAAGGGAACCAATGCATGCCAAGAGGCACATTTGTCAAAACTGTCTCGATGATGTTTTCTGAGTACACAACCGAAACAAACACCATCCCTGCAAGATACCATCAGAAGACCCATCACCATATTGTATTTACATAGTTGTTGCAATGAGTGATAATTTAAGTGATCAAATCCCTCATGCGAAAGTTTGCTCAAGTTATCACTATGAGAAACAAAAATTGAAGGAAAAGGTGATGAACCAAAGTTGTTAAATTTGTACAACCTGGTAATATTATCAACAATTCCGGTAGCTAGGACATGTTAAGGATCTTTAAAATCATTGATTACAACTTGGTTAGGTGTAGATGTTATAGTTTTACCTTCATCAGAATGAGTGATTTGATAGAATGACAACAAATTGCAGGAAATTATTGGAACACATAGTACATCACTAAAATGACCATTTTCTACTAGAACTGTTCTAGATCCTACAACACTTAGAGATCTATCATCACCCACAAATATTTGTTTAATGTTACATTCATGCATAGTAGAGAAGATGGATTGATCCTTAGCCATATGATAAGATTCTCCAAAATCAAAGAGCCATTCATTTTGAGTAGAAGAAGAAGATTCAATATAAGAATAACCAGAAGCACAAAGTACATGCCCATGAGAGGTAGATTCTTAAGATGAATCTAGGCTGATGTGGTGCTTCTTCATTGATGCTTCCAAGGCTGCTATCTTCTTGAAACACTTATATTCATCATGATTATCTTTCCTGCAATAGTTTCAATGACGCTCAGTCTTCTTTCCTTTTGGCTTGGATCCTTTGTAGTTTTTTAAAGAAGGAGCACACTAAGAGGGTTTGGGACCCTTGTTTGGCTTATTATTGCGATTTTTTTTCTTTGGAGGCTTGGAATTTTCATTCTGCTGGGACAATAAGGCTTTCCTAGATGTATCTGCATTGTTAATTATTTCAAGATTAATGAGTTTATCTTGCTCTCTAATTAAGGAATCACAAAAGGATTCAAGGCTAGGCTCTTGGTAACTAGCTACAGTCAAGGATTCTTTCATGGAGTAAAATGTAGATACAAAAACATAATATGTAGGTGCAAGTTTGGAAAGAATATGATAAATACATTGTTTGTCTTCTCTCTTAATCTTGCATTCTTCACATAAGAGTCTAAGAGTTTTGTACTTAGATAAATAATCTTTAATGCATGAAAAAACACTTGGATTCAAAGAAATCAACTCATTCTCAAGTTGATGAACTCAAATTTCATTGTGTTTACCAAACACAGATTCCAAATTTTCCCAAGCTTTATCAGGTTCATCAATGCTAGATATGTGGAATCACAAATCAGTAGAGATTGACATCCCAATCAATCCATGAGCTTCATCACATCCATTTGACCATTTTATTTTCTTATCATTATCAGTGGGTTCTATTTATTTCCCTGAGGTAATTCTAAAAAGTCACCTACTTCCTAGAACATCCTCTATACAATATTTCCATGAGAAATAGTTAGAACTGGTAAGTAGAATATCACAAGGGGCAGACATACTGTAAAAGAATGGATGAAAAAATAGAAACTAACTGTCTGGATGTAAAGAGCCCGAAAAATTAGGCTGTTTAAAAAAAACGACAATGAAAATTGATTTTGTACGATGAAATTATGCTTGATCAAAGAAAATGTTGAAGATGTACCCAATAGTGACGTGGCATATATTAAATTGACCAATTAAAAAAAGAACCCCAGTCTTCCCAAGATGAACCTTTGACAATCACTTACAATAAAGTTGCTTTAAGTGAATCACTTTTGTAAAATAAGTGATGTTCACTTTTACAATAATGGTACTTTAAATAGTGCGGCAATAAACTTAAGTGACTCACTTTTTTATTTTATTTTATTTTTAAGTGAGATGCACTTTTACAATAATGTAACTTAAAAATAGAAATTGCATGCACTATTAAAAGGTAACTTAATAAGACTTGAACTCAATACCTATTAAGGAATAAAGCAACTTTGGACCAAGTGAGCTAAGTTTAAAAGGTACATAAAAGAAGGGAATGAGGAAGGGGGATTTCTTTTTTTACTCTTCTCTCTCGGTCTCCATGCTTGCTTCTTTTTCCTGCAAATCACACCACAAATCGAAAAACAACAACAACAAAAAATTTTCCATGCTCATGGGGTTACACATCATTAACTTAACCAAAAAGTCTATTTTTTCTCTCTGTTTCTGATTCGCCGCGATTGCACAAGGTGCATGGAAAAGAGAATACGCGGTCGAGAAAAACCCTTTCCCTTTTTGTTTCTGATTCACCGCGATCGCGAAAGGTGCATGGAAAAGACCAGACGCATACAGGGAATGCAACAATCCAAGACCAAAAAAAAATCTAATAATAAAACTGATAAAAATATGATTTTGTCATTTAAAAAAAAATAAAACAAAACCGTCATTGTAACATTATACCTTCAGATTTTCCGAAATGGGTGTTTCTGGATCAAAAGGAAACTGGTTCCGATGAAATGAAAACCATTTCCCAATGGAAACGACAATTCAGACGTAATGGAACACCACCCATAGGCCACAAATGCATAGAAATTTCAGAACTAGAAACCCTTTTAATGTTTCGGTAACAATAGTTCAAGATCTAGATCACAAGCAGAAGTGTCTCTTCATAAACGATCTGATACCGTGTTCAGGTACACAGGGTACTCCCAAAATACCGAACACCAAGAGAAGACACTCACACAAACAAATCATAGATCAACATGCTGATGTTTTGACGTGGTTAAAACCATTGATAGGGAAACAGTCCATGGTCCTAGCCAAATAGCTACTTGGAGAAATTTATTATGCAAAAGAAAGAAAGTTACAAATGAGCTTCTCATAATCGATCAAATAGCCAAGGACCCTCCATGCTATTTAATTAGAGATCATGGACCAATTGGGTGTTAAGCCACATATCAATGGTAGGTATGATCTAAGAGAAGTTGAACTGTCGGATCACTTTATGTCTAGAACATATCGTGACCGTCAGATTAGAATATTTACAAATGCATATTAATACATACTAAAGAAACACACTTTACCTAACTGATATATTACACAAGTTTATCTTAAATAACTCCCAAGTGTCTAAATATCCTAACATTAACATCAAACACACAGATATAAATTCCACAAAATAATAAATCCATGTGTCCACAGTGTCATCAAACTGATGAAGTTCCACAATAATAAGAAAATACAAATAGCTAATGATAGTTTAGGTAATAAGGTCAAAACGAGGCATTACAGTCCTAACCAATAATATATTTCTTCGACAAATTTTTTGGTCTTGTCAACACCAAAATTCACTTCTAGTTTTCCGCTGTGTAATTCCTTGATCACGTTTTCTCTCATTTATCTACGAGAGATGCATAACCAACGCCCTTTAAACAATTATCCTTCTTGAACGAAGTAGTCCAAATATGGGATCTTTTCAACACTCCATGACTCTATTGATGACTACCATGCTTCTTTAAAATATTCATTATTTTTATACTTCGTCTTCATCGAATCTAGTTTAGTTGTTTGAAAAGTAGATGTCTACAGCCATGCAACTCTTCGAATCAATGTGTCGGAAATCTTACTTGACATTCCCAACTTGTGCTTCATCACAAATGTATAGCTCTATAGAAATTCCACCCACTTCATATTCTTTTGGTTTATCTTGGTATGAGTGTTCAAATACCTCAGAGCCTGGTGGTCGACATATAATATGAACTATTTTGGCAATATATAATGGCTCCACTTCTTACATGCCTCGATAATGGAATAAAAGTCCTGGTGATAGATTGAGTATTTATGCTTATCCTTATCCAATTTTTCACTGAAGAATGTGATGGGTCTTCCTTCTTGGCTTAATATTGCTCCAAACGCCACTCCACTCACATCACAGTTGAATTGGAATACCTTCTCAAATTTGGGGAGAACTAACACTAGTCTCTTCGTCACCTTTTTCTTAAGTATCTCAAAGGATCCTCGAGTGACATCCATCCACTTGTATTCACCCTTCTCCATGCATGTATCCAATGGTGCACATGTCTAACTCCATTGAAATTTTTTGTTTATACGTGTGATTCCACTGAAACTTACGACCTCTATCACATTAGTCATCTCTGACCATTCCAGTATAACCTTGACCTTGTCTAGGTCCATCGAAAACCCTTTTCAAGAGATCACAAATCCCATATATGTTAAATCTTATTTCATAAAAGAGTACCTTTTCAAATTCACCATCAACATTTCCTCCTGCATTTACCGTAATACTTATTGGAGGTGTGCCAAAAGTTATTCCTTATTCTTGATGAAGATTAGTATATCATCGAGATAGTGTTATATTTTTATCATTCAAGATAGCATTATGATATTAGGATATTATCTGAGAGAATAATATGCATAGCAATAAAACACAAGAGACAAGAGACACAAAGAATTTTCCTTGGGGAAACCATAAAGGAGAAAACCTCGCAACTTCCTCGGGGATAGAATGAGCACCAATAGCAGCAGTAAAACCCGAAAACATAAAGATGATCTCCACAGCTTCTCTCTCTCTCTCTCTCTCTCTCTCACTTGGGAGAACTATTTCTCTCTCACTCATGCGCCCCAGTGAGTGAGTGTGTGTGTGATAAATAGAGAGGCTCACTCTCTATTTATATTCTTCCGTTCACTTAATGTCCACTTTAACATGTCAGCCCCACTTAACAATTACTTACTAGAGTCGACATCTCTAGGAGAGTATAATAACCCTAATGCCCCACAACTGTGGGGAATTTTCCCTCCAATCAACAAGGAGGGTTAACCTTGACACAATTATGGGGACTATTGCCTCGACTTACAATGGAGGGTTAACCTCAATGACTTTACATGACTTGTTTAAATTATTGAATCTCCCGATCAAAACATCGGGGCATGACATGACTCAATTACATTATAGATATTTCCTGGAATAAACATTGATGTACAATACATAAGATATACAAGTGAATACATTCCAAAGTTACAAATACATCAATAGATAGACTATAATAAGTTTTCCCAAGAATGGTTTCAACACATTATTTGTTAACCTCATGAACGTACTGGGTCCATTCGTCAATCCAAATGGTATGACTAACCATTCATACAACATGGCATCCTTTGTCTTGAAATTTGTCTTCCATTCATTATCTTCTCGAATGTTGATTTGATAATAATCACTTTTGAAATCAATCTTGGTGAAATATCTAGCTCCACTCAAATAGTCGATTAGGTCATCCATCCTTGGTTATGGAAAACATGTGTACTTAATAGTAATTTTGTTGATGGCCATTCAATCGGTGCACATCCTCCATTCCCCTCCTTTATTTGGTGTGAGTACAACTAATATTCCACATGGATTCAAATGTTCTCTAATTAATCTGCTATCCAATAGCTCTTGGACCTGTCAGTTTGCTCGTCAATTTATGTCGATGTTATCCGATATAGTGCCTTGTTTGCTAGACTTGATACTGGAATCAAGTCAATTCGATGAGAGATATTTATCTTTGGTGAAAATCTCATCAGTATGTCATCGACCAATATATTCCATAATTCCTTTAACACTTCTCCCATTTCCATCGTAACATCTTCAGTTGGTTGTTCCATTCTAAGTCCCTTTAGAATGATGGCAAATCAACATCCTTTCTTCTTTTATTCTTCCAAGAATTTCTTAGTCGAGTACATCATCACTCTTTTCTCCCAATAATTTTTTTTACTCTTCTCATCACCCTCATTCTCCTATAGTGGAACCAAATTCCATCGAACACCATCTCTCCACATCATAAACATATTGCCATGATCGACGTAAATCATATTCTAATCATACTACCATGGTCCAACCAACAATAAATGGAAAGCATCCATTGGGCTAACATCACATAACACATTATATTCTAACTACCTGATCTTAAATTTAATCAAACATTATTTGGTGATCGTCACATGGTGCCCATTTTGCAACTAGGACACCCTTTATGGTCTTGGGTGTAACCGACACCTTAATCCTAATTTTTTGATTCCTTTCATCGAAACCTAATTATCCATAATTCCTGTATCGATTATTCTCAAACAACATCTGTCGAATATTTTCACCCTCATCTAAAAAATAGATTTCCAATGCGTCGGCTCATGTTCTTCTTAGCTACTTGACTAAATCAATGCATCTCTGGTCATGAGATTTCGACCTCCTTCTGATTTTTTTCATCTTCATTCCTTCCGACCATCGATCTTGTTTTTTTGTTGATTTATCATCATTCAGTCATCTTGTATTTGACTAGTTCCTAATGTACAAATTTGTTGGGAATTTGTATGCCTTATATTTGAATTCACGACACTTGTATCATACTACAACCTGTCTATTTGTCCGTTTTTCGATGGTATATATCCTTTGACTGTATGCACCTTCACCTCATGTCTCTCTCTCCCCTCTTGATGATAGTATGGTGCAGGTTTCTTGATTGATGTCTCCTCCCTTTGTCGATTGTCTTCATTGACTCCCCTTTTTGTTTTGCTGCTTTGTCCCTTGGTAGGAAAAATACTTCCACCTGTAGTAGTCATTCTTTGTTTGGCTTCAATGGGTTTTCTCAGCAACTTTTATTTTGCTTTTAGCGGTAGCTGGTACACTTCCTTCACTATCTTGAACCTTGACTGAATTAGCTCATCCTGAAGAGCATATTTTAACCCATTCATGTATCTTCCTACCGTCTCCTCTCCTTCATCCGTATGTCTTGACCAAATCGACAGTCTATAAAATTCATCTATAAACTCCTTCATAGACATTTATTTCAGTCGCAAGTTCTGTGGCTTCCTATACAATGATATCATATAGTCGGTGAAAAAAAACTTTTCTTTTAACTTGGCAACCATTATGTCTAAATTATTTATTTTTTCTTTCCCTTCTTCTCTTTGTCATATTGTACGTTTTCCCACCAAATTGAGGCATGGATTTTTAACTATAGAAAAACAACTTTTACCCTTTTGGGGTCCTCTATTTGTTCCATATCATAATATTGCTCCATCTTTCTGACCCATTCTATCAATTCCTCTGGGTTCAATCTCCTTTAGTAGATAGGCCTATCCATATTAGACTTACCTCTCATATCAGATAGAGCCTTTGATAGTCTATCCTATGCCTCATCTAACTCCTCTTCCTCTTGACCCTCTCCATCCTTGAATTCCTCATCACTGTGGTTGAGTGTCTCTATAATGCATCCCCATCGTTGGACACCCTTTATGGATTCTAACCCATTCTTGAACACCCTCATTGCATGGACACCTTCTTCAAATGTTTCATGGTCAATAGTGACCCGTGAGCCTTTGCGCACCTTCTATCTTGGATATTAACACCTCTCTGAGCCATATCCATTTTCATATGCTCAAATAAACACTCCCACAACTTCACCCAACTGTAGTTGGAGGTAAATTTCCCCCATCTAATCACAATTGGGCCCTTTACGTAGGATAACTTCCTACTCTAATACTAAATTATGCAAACAAGGGCTGACCTGGGTAATTGGTTTGCAAATTAAAGAACACAATGAAAACATAAGTGAGCACCCACACAAATAAACAACATAGGAAAATACTAAGGATTATGGTGTTTATTAATCTCAAGAAAAAGAAATTTACATAAAAAAAATGGGAGGAGAAGTGATTTTTACATACAATATACACAAATATCTCTAGTACTATGAACAACAACCCCCTCTTTTATGAAATTTCCTATTTATAACCTTCATGGTTTGATCAAATATTCATTTAGGAGCTCCTTGAGTGTTCTAGGGGGTTTGGACCTTCCTCAGGTGTCCCTTACAATTGCTTCATCCACTTGCCCCACCTAGTCTTCTTCAACTACCATCATAACTATCATTTATTTCAGCAACTACTTCCTCTATGGAGTTGTAATTGTTATATGATCAGTTTACGTCATTTGTTTGTTGTCGACTGACTGATCGGTTCTATTTTGATTGCTTCTTCCCAAGTCTCTCTCTTCTCATCATATCCTTTTGACTTAGTTATTCCTCATTTTATTTCTCTTTGAGTCAACCATTCGACTCTCTTGACTTCGACTACGAATTCTTGTTGCACTAGGGGTTGTTGACTCATCCCCCAATTAACTCTGGCTGACTTCAAATTCGTCTAATTATTATGGATCGGGATGACCCTACATCACTTCGTTACCATTTTCAGACACATACATCCTTTGTATTTGTTTTTTATTTCATTATGTTCATATTTTACATTACATCACCATGCTACCGTAGACGCATGGTCTAACATTAGATGAAAAGACTTTCAATGCTACTATGTTCAATGGTTGGTCATTGACCTTAAGATCCTCACCATGAACCTTTAGATATACATAGTTTTACACTTAGGCACAAACAAAAAATTGCAAATGAGAGGTGTTACAATATCTTCCTAAGATGAGAAAAAAACTCATATTATTTGAAGTTACGACAATAATCTCATATTCAGTCATAATTTCCTGCACTTGTAATGATACTTTTACTTCGGCATGAAAATTGTCTCTTACATGAGGTGTATAAGAAATATTACATAATTTCCTTATAATTGCACTTTATTGAAATTTTATGTCCAAGCCTAATGAAGCTAACATTTAATATTTGATTTCCTTACATATATGGGGAATATTATACCATAGTTAAGCGTGCTTGATCCAAGGGAGTGTCGGGATGGATGACCTCTCGGGAAGTCCTAGGTATCGGTTGAAATTCTTAGAAGTGATTATCGATGATATATGTGATTCATTTCTCTAGTTTCAATCCTACTGCTTCAACCCTACAAACATCACCCACATTGTAAGATCCATTTTCATATGTTTATTAAATTTATATTTTCTAAAAACAAAAAGAAAGTAATACAAATAATTTTGGAATCTCCTATAAAATAAGTAGGTGTAGTCATTGAAGAGACAATAATTAAATGCATGCAGAACCATGTTTCATGCATGTAACATTAATGTTGCCTCCAAAAAAATGAAATAAAAAGTCATTATAATAAAATAAATGAGCATATATCTATCTTAACTTCCATCTACAAATGTTTTGGACTCTAAAAAAAGTTTGTACATGAACAAAGTAGATCTTGAGTTAACATTAATATATGGGTGACTCCATTAGTTCGCAAACATTTTAGATGCACTTGAATTTTTTAGACATTTGATCATGTTTATGCCATAAGTTTTTCTTTTCTCAACCATTTCATACAAAAAATTAACGTCACATTACTAGAGACTAACCTTTACACACTATAAAAAATCCAATCCAACATCATTACATTAAGACTTTGAAAATTTTCACTTGCACTTAGCATTTAAATTTCAAGTTCCGCTCACTCAGATAACTTTCAAAAATACTTAAAAATACTCATTTTGTTTTGGAAATTAGTGTCCCAATGTATATAGTGTGAAAATAGTTTCCATGGAAGTGTAGATTAAAAGCATATTAAGAACCGAGAATGTAGCTTTATTCCCAAGCTATTTTCCTTAAACCGCAAGAGTTTTCTAGCAGTGTGTAACTTGTCACTCAAAACCCCAACGCAGAACCTTTGTGTTCATTCAGGTGAACGTTGTCTAATTATTTTTATATTTTTCCAAAACCGCCTCGCACTTTTGATTACATTTTGACAAAATGGTATTTCAGAAAATATTGAACATTTATTTGGTTCTATTTCTGCAAGGTAGTGTGAAATAACCATGGATTTTGTACTCTTTAATCTTAGGAGTTTGATGATTACTTTTGGAATACCATTAAAGCAACATTGTAAAGGCTGGCATATCATAATGATTTTTTCCTCTACACGTAGGGAGATTCTATTTTAGGATCATTGGAAGGGAATTTATTCTCTCATCCCTTATCTCTGAAGGGCAATATAAATAATTGTACTTTAATTGACAAGTATAAATTAACTAAACCTTTTCATACAAAAAAATGCAAAAAATAAATATTGTTTTTTTAGTGCTTGTTGTGAAAGCATGTATGCATGTGATGGAGGGGTCTAAGTCAATTGAATCCTTGCAACTCATTGCATGTATGAGTCTAACAATCTACCTTTTAAATTGAACCAGAATACAAAAAGAAGTTTATGAATGGCTAGATTTCAGAAATTTATAGGTGTGAGTAGTTAAGTGCTTGTGGCTCTAAAATTTGTTGTGTTTTGTATGAGTCCACGATTCATTGAATCCATAGTCACAGGTAGGAATTTAAATAATTTAATGAAAACAATTAATGTGTATAACCTCTATGTTGAGATTGTTTTCCATGGTGATGCTTGCCACTATCCTCTTTATTGTCTTACCAAAAGGCATGATAATGAGGAGAAGACCTAAAATTATGGACTTCACCTTCAAACAATGCCTTGGAATCGCATTGGTAAGGAGTGATAAGAAGATCATAACAAGCCAACCTGTCAAATCTGAGTTGATAGTGTTAATTAAAGACTTATAAGGTAAATTTAATATAAGTCTTACTTATATTTCTCTCTTACTCTTTCCATCTTGACGATTTAATATTTTATGGTTGTCTTTGTGCCTTGACCCAACTCGTATTATAAGGTGAGGACATGTGCAAACATAATAATCCTTAGTTATGACTATGAGATGAGGATTTAAATAGAAGAGGATGTAAAGACAAGTAATTTTTATATGTATTTTGGTAGTGCTGAGGACAAATGTTGTGAGAAACCACAAATGTTTGGAAGGACGGAGGGAGATAACATCACGATCATGCCGCTCATCAAATTGAAGACTATTCTTGAGCCAACAATTGATTTTTTAATTTTATTAATAACCATTGTTTCTCCATATTGTGTGCCCAATGACACCTCTCTATAGCAATGCATAAATCAATTTCTGCACGGTTTGTGATCCTAGCTACATGTCATTATTTGTATTTGCATGACATCGAGTGTTCTTTATAGTTGTCGTGAGTCCATGATATTCATGCAAGAAATGATGTCTTGTAGAGGAGGACTTTTCAAACTGACCTTTTGAATTTCATTTTGATGAAAAAAAGTGGACATTGGTAGCGAGGTTCACATAGGTAGTAGGCACAAATTTTTGAGCTTGTTTCGGACCTAGTAGTAGACTAGTAGTTGCTGACACATTGTCACACTTTAGATTATAGCCCCAAGTGACTCGGGAATCAGAGTCACATCTCGATGGCTAGTGCCTAGTAGTCATTAATGATTACTTGCCATCTTCAACAACTAAGCACCGAGTGCATGACATGAGTGAGTAAGTGATTATAATTTGTCATATTTACAATATTTTGAATGATGAGTTGAACTTTATAGCATAGGAATTTCAACATCTTGAGAAATTTATATGAATGGGTAATTTCAAATGTTGCTCTTCTTTTGAAATGTTGATATAAATTATACCCTTCTTTATTGGAAGGGTAAAATTCAATTTTTAAATTTTTTTTGAAGAGCAATTTTAACTTTACACTTCTGGGAAGGGCCGTGAAGTGTTCAATTTTGAACGTTGGACTGCCAACAGCTGGCAACATGCAAACTGCAGTGACAGTCAGTTCCCATGTGGTAGCTCAAAGCAATGCGCTGAGAAAATTAAAGGGGAGTCAAGGATTTTGATCATTTTTTCTCATAATTTTTAAGTGTTTTTGCAATGCGGTGAGTAGATTAAGGGTATTTAAGTATTTTTATATTTTTTTGATAATTTTTAATTGTTTTTTTTAATTATTGAGATTGTATAGCTTTAATGTAACAGAGATCCCTGAAGCACATGAATTTTAATTAATGAGATTTCATTGTTTCACTATAAAAGAGATCGACGATGGACATTAAAGTATGATAAACAGATTCTACCTCACTAGCGAGTACAGGTCGAAGCATCGAAGCATCATGACTGACGAGTAATGCTAAAAATTATTCAATAACGTCATGTCAAAGCATATATAAACAACTTATAAGTTCTCTTCAATGGGTTAGTATCAAGATACGACACACTAGTAATACAAATATTATTTTTCAACTCACTAGTTTCACTAGCGAGTACATGTCAAGTAGGCTTAGACTCTACCCCAGGTCTAATGAAGAATTACTATCATTTGTTCCTTTCCTAGTGGACATTGTTTCCTTTTTGTGATGAAAACAAGGGCCGACCTTGGTGGTCGGTTTGCAAATCAAAGCAAACATTGAAAACACAAGTGAACATCCACATCACCAAACAACACTAGAAAACACCAAGGATTATGGATTCTATATATATCTAGAACAATGAAATTTAAATAGACAAATGGTACTCAAATTTGATACTATGTTACCTGTTACTCAGTGATGTGTATGCTACATACAATATCCATAGTTATCTCTAGTACTAGGAATAACATCTTCCCTATATCGAAGTTTCCTATTTATAGCCTTCATGGTTTGGTCAAGTATTTATCTAGAAGCTCCTCAATAGTTCCATGAAGTTTAGAAATTCCTCGAGTATCCCTTGTAGCTGCTTCATTACCTTGTGCCACCTGGTCTTCCTCAACTACCACCATAATCCTCATTTGTTTCTGCAACTACTTCTGGTATGGCGTTGTAACTGCTAAATTTGTCAATTCATGTCATTTGTTGGTCATCATCCGACTGATCATTTATATTTTGATTTCCCTTTTCCAAGTCTCTCTCTCGTCGGCATATTATTTCAACTTATTTCTTCCTTTCTGTATTTCTGTTTGAGACAAATGTTAGACTTTCGTGACATCAACTATGAATTCTTGTTGCACTAGGGTTCGTTGACTCACCCCTTGGTCGAATCTTGTTAACTTCAAATTTGACTACTTATCACGGTTCCAGATTCCCTTGCATCATCTTCCTTAGGTTGAAAGAAACCTGACTGCTCCGTCAGTCACCTAATCTCTTCTTCAAAAATCCACGTTCCCTCCTCAAACTCCTTTCCTTCCCATCGAGCTAGTAATTCTTTCTGTTTGCTACTTTGTTTGCAACTAGTGACACGCTTTTACAGGACATCTTTAATCTGATCTTTTGGTCCACTTAGTATCTCATCCTTCCAGTCAATAGTTTATTCTTCTCCACTACTTGACCCTTCCTCATACCTGTACAACTGAAAAAAATTGAACGTTGATGAAATGCCAAACTCCTCTGGTAGCTCCAATACTTAAACATTGTCCAATATTTTCATAAGGATTAGACTAAGATCATTTTTCTTCAACTTCAATTTATTATACATTCTCCTTCGGAACCTTTCATTCCTGAGATGTGCGTAAACCAAATCACCTTCTCCAAGTGAATGCAGTCGTCTCTGTTGGTCTACTCTCAACTTATATGGTGTGTTTCTCTTTTCCATACCTCTTCTCACCTGGTCATGGACGTCCCTCATGTGCTCTACAAACGATTCAACTTCCACACTTTTCTGCATCTCTGTCGACAACTCTATCAAGTTTATTACTCCATGTGGGCTTCTCCCTTGCACTATTTGAAATGGACTCACTCCCATCGACCGATTCACTGAAGTTTTATATGCAAACTCTGACTATGCTAACAAAATTTCCCATTGCTTAGGTAGGTCCAATATCAAGCATCTCAAAAAATCTCCTGGGATTTTGTTCACAACCTCTATTTGTTCATCATTATGTGGATGATATGCAGAACTAAACTGCAACTTGGTGTCTAGTTTCTTCCTCAAGGTCCTCCAAAAACGACCCATCAATTTAGTGTCCCTTGTGAAGTGATACTCTTCAGCAATCCATTTAGCCTTACAGCCTCCTTAAAAAATAATACAACAATACTCGTGGCATCACTTGTATTTTGACAAAGAATGAAGTCTTCCATCTTTGAAAATCTATTGAATACCATGAAAATGGAATCGTTGTGTGTTGCATCTTCGACAATCCCAATACAAAATACATACTAAGGTGCTCCCATGGAACTGGTGGTACTTGGAATGGTGTATATAACCCTGCATTTTAAATTATTCCCTTAGCATGTTGGCATACCCTGCACTATTGAACCCACTTCTACCCATCCATTAGTATTCCTTGTAATGGACCTATCTGGGTCCTTAATTCATACTTTAATAAACTAGTAGTTTTATTCCTTATAAATTGATTTAATTCATCTCAACTAAATTAAAATCTAGGTTCTCAATAATATGCCATGGTATCCTAATTTGCAATTTGCAATTTTTACAGTTCTCAAATTTTCATTTCTTACACCATCATATCTCAATAATTTCACATATATATAAATTTATAAATACAATATTTCATACTACCAAGTTGAAATGCATCAAATAATAACTGGAAATTACTTATATAACACAAAATACCTTGGTGGTAGTAGTTTTCCCAAGCAAACTTGTCTTGTAGGATAGTAGTTTGTCCAAGCTTCCTTGTCTTGTAGAATAGTTGTACATCCTTAGGAACCTAAACCGTTCAAATTGTTTTGCCACCCTGCCAGGAAAGTCTCATCGACTTCCTAGCTCCAAGAAGTGTGTTCTTGGAACCCTGAGCCCAAAACCTGTGTACAACCCAACTAGTTCAAACAATTCAATTATTTCCCTTTCCAACAAAGAAACAATCCTCCTCTGTAATGCTTTCTCAAATATTTCCTCTTCCTTCCTATATATCCCCCTTTGGTGACTCTTCTTCCCCACAACTTTACTACCCTTATCCCCATATTTATTATTTCAACTTCCCTCTCAGCCACTATGTCAGGCTCCATCAACTTGGATTCGAGTAGATATTAGCAAGTCAATTAATTTTTTAAACTAAAGTTACATCGTCAATATAAAATTTGAAATAAGTATATTTCAATAATGTAATTATTCACATATATAACTTAGTTTTAAATCCATTTCAATTAATTAAATGAATATTATTTATTTAAATGTTCCCATACACAATAGTCAAACCATAATTAGAATTAAACATCATTAATTAATTGGTTGATATTCTTTTAAAATCCCATCACCTTTTAGTGCGTGATTATCAGATTCGACACAACCAAATAATTTCAATTAAACTTTAGTTAATATTTATTTATTAATCAACTAATATTATTTTATAATTCACGTAGCAATTACTTATTACTTATCGAACCTTTGTTGCAATTCCAACAAATTTAACTATATGAAGAATGATTAACATTATTTAGACTTGTTATCACTTATTTAACCTTTGTTAATCAAGTTAATCATCACCTTATTAACACTAATTAATATTCTTAATACAGAGTTAATATCAATAGATCAAATTAATAATAATATAATTAATATTATTACATAATTATCATTGACAAACTAAGACATTGAACTAATTAAGATCAATAATAGTTGTCTATCATTTAGTAACTAAGCACTTAAATGGACAATTATGTTAATAATAATTATTGTTATCATTATTAATCATTATTAACCTTATCGACCATAAATAATCACAATTGATTAACCATTCATTTGTAACCTTGACGTAACAATATAATTTCCTAACTAAGATAGGTAATAGTATTTATAAGGTGATCGTTCACAACCATATCCATATGAGCCATTCTTTATTGTGTATTAGACAATTCATACAACATATATAAACAATCTGTTTAACCGTAGCTAATGCTTACATAAATCATGTAGGTATACCTTTAGTACTCAACCACACATCACACATAATCACAAAAGTTACTATCTGTCAACGCAAAGTTAAAAATGAATTTGAAATATCTATCCACTAACTCATATCATAATAAGCTACAACACCAACATAATATACTGAGATACAACACAAGAATGAAGTAAAGGTTTCGGCACACAGTTCATTAGGTTCCCCTCTAAAAATTCCATGTAATTCTATCATCCTACTTTGTTCTATCTAATTCACAACCAACTTCCACATCCTATCCTTCCAATGATGGACTACATTGGTGCGTCAACTACACGACCTAACTCCAGCTAGAACTCATAAGAAAAAGTGTTCACTGCATCAACCACACTTTCCTGGTAGGAAACCATTAGTCATCATCACACACCTTGGAGAGCGTGTTGTAGCACAACCCTCCCATAAATCCGGGTTTTGGGGGATAAATGGCCGGTAATGCCTCCAACCCCCCCCCAAAACAAGAGACTATGTCTACATTGACATACTTAATGCATTGCTACTGTGTACTCAAGTTTTGTCATCGAATAACCAATTTGGGGAGTTGAATTTTTTGAAACCCCACACCATCCAACACACCATAATAATAACAATAATCATAAATAAAATAATGATTGATTCTCATAACATATATTTTGGAAATCGTATCGTCGAGTTACTTTCACTTGGTAGGGATCAACTATCCCTTAGCTCTTCTAAACCTATAAGTTAGTCTCATAACAAAATGTCGTGCAAAAATTGACATATACATACATATTTTGTTAATACTAACAACAATATAATGAGTTGTACGATGCATCTAGAATCATAATCATTTACTTGAAACATAATTTTAAATTGATATACACATACCATTATCTATTAAACTTGCATGTTGGAGATGTAATCAAAACATGATCATAATTCATAATATTAAGATCATAGACATACATATAAATTCTACAAAATAATAAATACATGTGTACGCAATGTCATCAAACTAATGAAGTTCTACAATAATAAGCAAATACAAACAAGTAATGATAGTTTAGGTAATAAGGTCAAAACTTGGAATTATAGTCCTGACCAATAATATCTTTCTTCGGTGAATGACCCGGTCTTGTCAACACCAAAATTCCCTTCTAGTCCTCCAGTGTGTAATTCCCTAATCACTTTTGCTCTCATTTATCCACGGGACATGCATAGTGGATGCCATTTAAACAATTATCCTTCTTGAATGAAGTAGTGTAAAGATGGGATCTTGTCAACAATCCACAACTCTATTGATGCCTACCATGATTCTTTAAAAATATTCGTTAGTTTCATACTCCATCTTCACCGACTCTAGTTTAATAGTTCAAAGATCCGATGTCTTTAGCAATGCAACTCTTTGATTGAACGTATCGAAAAACTTACTCGACTTTCCCATGTTGTGCTTCATCACAAATGTATAGCTCTATAGAAATTCCACCCACTTCATATTCCTTTGGTTTAGCTTGGTATGAGTGTTCACATACCTCGGAGCTTGGTGGTCGGTATATAATATGAAATGTTTTGTAAATATATAATGGATCCGCTTCTTAAATGCCTGAATAATGCCATAAAACTCCTAGTCATAGACCAAGTATTTCTTCTTAGCCTCATCAAATTTTTCACTGAAGAACGCGACGAATCTTCCTTCTTAGCTCAATATTGCTCCAATCGCCACTCCACCCACATCACAGTCGACTTGGAATTCCTTCTCAAAGTTGGGCAAAACTAGTTCATTTGTCTCTTTGTCACCTTCTGCTTCAATATCTCAAATGCTCCTCAAGCGGCCTCTATCCACTTGTATTCACCCTTCTCCATGCATGTCGTCAATGGTGGTCATGTACGACTAAAATATTTGATTCACTTTTGGCTTATACTTGCGAGTCCATGGAAACTTCTGACCTCTGCCGCATTAGTCATCTTCGAACAGTATAGTATAACATTGACCTTGTATGGGTCCATTGAAAACCCTTTTCAAGAGATCACAAATCCCATATAGGTTAACTCTTATTTCATAAAAGAGCACTTTTTAAAATTCACCATCAACTTTTCCTCCTTAAGTCACTGTAATACTTATCGAAGGTGTGTTAGAAGTTATTCCTTAGTATTGATGAAGATTAGTATATCATTTATATAGACTATAATAAATTCCCAAGAATGGTTTTAACACATCGTTCGTGAACCTCATGAGCATATTGGGTCCATTAGTTAGTCCAAATGGCATGACTAACCATTCATACAACATGGAAACCTTTTTCTTGAAAGTTTTGTTCCATTCATTACCTTATCGAATGTTGATTTGATGATAATCGCTTTCGAAATCAATCTTGGTGAAATATCTGGCTCCATTTAAATAGTCGATTAGGTCGTCCATCCTTGTCTATGGAAAACATGTGTACTTAATAGTAATCTTGTTGATGGTCATTCAATTGGGGCACATCCTCCATTCTCCTCCTTTCTTTGGTGTGAGTACAACTGGTATTGCACATAGATTCAAACGTTTTCTAATTAATCGACTATTCAACAACTGTTGGACCTATCGATTTGCTGGCATCATTTTTTGTTGGTGTCATCCGATAAAATTCCTTGTCTGGTAGAATCAACCCTGGAATCAAGTCGATCTGATGGGAGATATTTCTCTTCATTGGAAATCACGTTAGTAAGTGATCGACCAATATGTTCCATAATTCCTTTAACACTTCTCCTACTTCCATTGTAACATCTTCAGTTGGTTGTTCCATTCTAAGTCCCTTTAGAATGATGGTGAATCAATAACCTTTCTTATTTTCTTCTTCTAATAATTTCTTAGTCAAGCACATCATCACTCTTTTCTCCCAATAATTTTTTTGACTCTTCTCATTGCCCTCATTCTCCTATAGCATAACCAAACTCCATCTAACACCATCTTTCCACACTGTAAATTTATTGGCATCTAGACATCATAAATCATATTCTGAGCGTACTAACATGGTCGACCTAGCAATCAATGGAAAGAATCCATCGAGATAACATCACATAACACACTATCTTCTAACTACCTAATCTTAAAGTTAATCGAACATTGTTTGGTCATCATCACATGGTCCCCATTTTGCAACCATGACACCCTATATGGTCTTGGGTGTAACCAACACTTTAGTCCCAATTCTTTTATGCCTTTTAGTGACACAATTCTATGTACTTCATCCATCGAATATTGTCAAACAACATCTGTCAAATATTTTCACCCTCATCCTAAAAATAGATTTCGAATGCATTGGATCATGTTCCTCTTATTGACTTGACTAAATCAACGTCTATTTGGTTGTGATATTTCGACCTCCTTCTATTTTTTCTTCATATTCATTGCTTTCAACCATCAAACTTGTTTTTGTGCTGGATCAATCGAGAGTCGGTTGTCTTGCCCCCGACCATTTCTTAATGTACAAATTCTCCAAGCATTCCTAATCCTTGTATATGACTTCATGACAATGTAGCATACTAAAACAGGTCTATTTGTCCCTTTTTCATCGGTATCTCTCCTTTGAATGTATGCACCTCGAGCTTGTGTCTCTCTCTCCCCTCTTGACGATAGGCTGGTGCGGGTTCCTTGGTCAATGTATCCTTCCTTTCTCGATTGTATTCAATGACTTCCCTTTTTGTTCTGCTACTTTCTCCCCTAGCAAGAACAATTCTTCCACCCATAGTAGTCATTCTCCCTCTAGCTGCAATGGGTCTTTTCATCAACTTTTATTTTTCTTTCACGAATAGCTGGTAGACTTCCTTAACTGTCTTGAACCTTAACTGACTCAACTCATCTTGAATAGAATATTTTAACCCATTCAACTATCTTGCTATGACCTCCTCTCCTTCATCGGTATGTCTTGACCAAATTCATAGACTATAAAATTCAGCTATGAACCCCTTTACAGACAATTCCTTCTGTCGCAAGCTCTACAACTTCTTATACAAGGAGATCATATAGTCAGTGGAAAACAACTTGTCTTTTAACTTGGCGAACATTATGTCTGAAGTATTTATCTTTTCTTTCACCTTCTTCACTTGGTTGGCTTGCATGTTTTCGCACCAAAATGAGGCATGGATTTTCAACTTTATACAATCAATTTTTACCCTTTTGGGGTCCTCTATTTGTTCCATATCATAACGTTTCTCCATCTCTCTGACCCATTTTATCAATTCCTCAAGGTTGAAGCTCCTTGAGTAAGTATGCCTATCCATATTAGCCTTACCTCTCATATCTGATAGAGCCTTTAACAGTCTATCCTATGCCTCATCTAAATCCTCTTCCTCTTGAGCCTCTACATCCTTGAATTCCTCATCACTGTGGTTGAGGGTCTCTGCAATGTATCCCGGTCATTGGACATCCTTTACGGATTCTAACCCATTCTTGAACTTTCTCATCGCATGAAAACATTCTTAAAATGTTTCATGGTGAAAAGTGACCCAGGGGCCTCTGTGTTGCCTTCTAACATGGATATTAACACCTCTCTAAGCCATATCACTTCTCATATGATGAAATAAGCACTCCCACAACTCTAACCAACTATAGTTGGAGGTAAATTTCCCCCGTCCATTCACAACTAGACTCTTTACGCTGGATAACTTCTTTCTCTAATACTAACTAATGAAAACAAGGGCCAACCTCGGTGGTTGGTTTGCAAATCAAAGCACACAATGAAAACAAAAGTGAACACCCACACAAAGAAAAAACATAGGAAATACTAAGGATTATGGGGTCTATTAATCTCAAGAAAAATGAAACTTACATAGAAAAATGGGAGTCGATTCTCTGTTACTTAGTCGAAGTGATTTTTACATACAATATCCATAGTTATCTCTAATACTAAGAACAAAAACCCCCTCTATTAGGCAATTTCGTATTTATATAACCTTCATGGTTCATTCAAATCTTCTTCTAGGAGATCCTCGAGAGTTCCAGGTAGTTCAGACCTTCCTTAGGCATCCCCTACAATTTCTTCATCTCCTTGTCCCGCCTAGTCTTCTTCAACTACCATCATAACTACTCATTTATTTTGGCAACTACTTCCTCAATGGATTTGTAACTATTAAAATCGTCAGTTCACATCCTTCACTTGTTGTCGACCGACTGCTCATTTGTCTTTTGATTGCTTCTTCCCATGACTCTTGTCATCATATCCTTTCGACTTATTTATTCTTCATTATTTTTCTCTTCGAGCCAACTGATTGACTCTCTTTATGTCGACTATGAATTCTTGTTGAACTAGGGGTTGTCGACTCATCCCCTAGTTAACTCTAGTCGACTTCAACTTTGGCTAATTATTAAGGGTCGGGATGCCTCTCTATCACTTCATTACCACGACCAACACATATATCCCTTGTATTTGTTTTTTATTTCATTAGGTTCGTATTTTACATTACATCTCCATGCTACCATAAATGCATGGCCTAACATCAGATGAAAAGACTAGAAATTCTACTATGTTCAATGGCGGTTCATTGGCCTTGAGCTCCTCACCATGAACCTTTAGATATACATAATTTTACACTTAGTCACAAACACAAAATTGCGAATGAGGGGTATTACAATATCTTTCTAAGTAAAGAAAAAAATTGATATTATTTGAAGTTACGACAATACTCTCATATTCATTCATAATTTCATGCAGTTGTAATAATACTTTTACTTTAGCACACAAATTGTCTCTTACATGAGGTGCATAAGAAATATTATATAATTTCGTTATAATTGCGCTTTATTGAAATTTGATGTCCATCCTAATGAAGCTAACATTTAATATTTTATTTCCTCACATATATGGGGAATATTATACCATATAGTATGCGTGCTTGAGCCAGAGGAGTGTTAGGATGGATGCCAATCTCGGGAAGTTCTAGTTATCATTTGAAATCCTTAGAAGTGATGATCAGTGATCTATGTGATTCATTTCTCTACTTTTAATCCTACTGCTTCAACCCTACAAACATCACCCATAGTGTAAGATCAATTTTCATATGTTTATTAAATTTATATTTTATAAAAACAAAAAATAAAGTAATAAAAATAATTTTGGAATCTCCTATACAATAAGTAGGCGCAGTCACTGAAGAGAGAACAACGAAATGCATGAAGAACCATATTTCATGCATGTAACATTAATGTGACCTCCAAAAAAAAGAAATAAAGAAATCATTATAATAAAATAAATGAACATATATCTATCTTAACATCCATCTACCAATGTTTTGGACTCTAACAAAAGTTTGCACCTCAAATAATTTGATCTTTGTTCACACCTAGTAGATCTTGAGTTAAGATTAATCTATGGGCGAGTCCATTAAGTTGGAAATTTTTTTAGATGCAATTGAATTTTTAGACAAGTGATTATGTTTATGCCATAACTTTTTCTTTGCTCAACCAATTCATAAAAAATTATATGTCGCATTAGTAGACACTAACCTCTACACTCCGTAAAAATCCAATCCAACAACATTTCATTAAGACCTTGAAAATCTTCACTTACACTTGGCATTCTTATTTCAAGGTCCACTCACTTAGATAGTTTTCAAAAATATTTAAAAGTACTAATTTTGTTTTGGAAAAATAGTGTCACACTAGTGCTATTTGTTCTCTACTTATTTTCCATGTTTCATATATTGATTCCATCATTTAGGAGTTCAAAGGATACATTAACATGGACATATGCCTTATCATTTACTGAAAAAATGAAATGTCAATATTAGAAAAAATCAAAATTGAGTTAGTTGTGAACATTTTGAATAAATAAAATCTATATATTTGGAAAGGTGATTCAATTTCCTATGTTTCAATTTTTTTACTCGAAACAAGATTCATTGTGTAGCTATGTGAAAATACCCATGTAAGACGAATCGGTACGTTTCTCAGTTCTGTTGCATCTAACGTGCAAATATAGACTATGATTAGATTGCACTCACCCTTATGTTAGTTGATCATAAATCTTAAAGCTTAACGGTATTCTTCAAGAATAGCTTATTCAAGATGTAGACAACATATAAAATATTTGTATATATTTTCAAAATCTACTTCATTTTTAATAAATATATAGGAACATGACAGAAAATAGAGTTTCTCTTGAATATTTCACTCAATATGTTATGTGCATGCTAGTAAGTGCTAATGGGTTTCTACAAAATTTATGTTTAAACAAAAATAGAGAAAAACCAATGATGCATGTTCATAAAAAGTAAAAAAAACCATTAGGCACAAAAAAAATCCATAATGCATGTTTTTATATGTTTATAAAAAGTAAACAAGTTTACAAAGCTCCTCAGCATTCAACACAGAATTTTTTTGCAATGCTTATAGCTATGGAGTTTCCAATTGATGATATTTTTTTGTAAGTTCAGATCTATTCTATTAAAAAGAAAAATGGTACAAGTAAAAGTACATATCAACATATCCATCTTGCAGGAAAGAAAAAACAGAGAAATGATACTAGTCTTCCCGAAGGGGAAAGGAAGTCTACAACTGTTAAGATGATCCTCCATTTGATAGGGAAAACAAATCCATACAAAATCAAGTTTTAAGATGTTTACACAAACTGCTAGCTAAACGTGTGAAAAAATGCTCTTAGGAGCACTGTTCCTGGAAGCAACCTAAAAGAAGAAGGATTGGAACATAAAACTTGGACCTAGAGTTTGATAAAGGGTTCCTCGGTAATCGATGTGCGAAAGCCAAAGCCTATGCTCAACTGCTCATCCTGTTATTTGGAATTGTCTGCGTCTTCGCCTGAGCTGGAAGTTCCGCTGCTACTGGGGCTGCACATGCCATCCTTGGAGTCGGAGTTGGAACGCTTGACTCGAAGAGGCTCGGTTTTCCTGGGAAGAGCAATGCTGGTCATCTTCCCCACTGGAGAAGTGAATTTTCACTGAGGGGGTGGGGGATAAATGCGGGTGGTATCCATGGGGACCGGGGCAGAGGGAACCTGAATGCCAGATGCAGGGGTGGAAATGGGGACAAGAGGAATTGAAGAGGAGGGAAGGGGAGTGACGTCAAGAGGAATACAGGGAGTCGAAGGCTTAGGACGAGTCAAGCTGATAGGAAGGGCCTATGGGGCAGCATGTAAATTAACAGAGCGCAAAATAAGGTGGGTTAATAGGTTTTTGATTACCCAGTAATTTCATCGGTGTTCTGGCGTGTGAGTGGCAGCCGAGAGAGATCTTGAAATCTCATCTTCCCAGTCGTCCAACATGGCTCTCAAAGAATCTAATACCTCAACATTGAAACCTTCTGAGCTCACCTAAGCATTAAAGGGCATCGTTCTGGGATTGCTGGCCCTTCCACATCCACGTCCCTGCCTAGGAATGTCACGTTGTCTTGGTGGCATGATGGACACAGTGAGCCAGTGAGCCGAAGGAGGATGGGAAGTAGGAGGGATGGTAGAGTTGGGCGCAGGAGCAGAATTCTGGAAACAGGACGAAGGTTGACGAAGAAGAGCGAGGAGAAACAATGGAGGCTAGCAGGATGAAGAGACATTAAACCCCTAGCATGGAGCCCAATGCAAATTATGGTTGACCATAAATGTTCTTATCTTAGCCTGTCTGTCCTTAGCTTTCGAAAGGACACATTCCCTGTGGGGAATTGTGCTTGCTGTCAATTTGAAGGGAGGGTGATGCATGAATGGAGGTGGTGTCATCGCGATATTGAGGTAGAGCCAATAGGGCATGGTGATGAGTTGTGTTATCACCGCCACAAGTTTGTTGAGGTTTCTATTGCACATTGTGTGAGGCCCTGTCATCACCGCTAGGTTGGTTGGAGGTCCTCGTGACATGCTAGGACACGTCATTCTAGCTGTGTGGGCCATTTTACTCCCTAACACCCACATCCAAGGTTCCAATTGATGATATTATATAAGGAATTCTTTAACAATATACCCATTCACCATCTATTCTACTTCTGAGAAGCATTGAACAAAAACTTTACTAAACTTACACAAACATAATTTTTTTAACTATAATTTTCACAAGTAGGAAATTGTTTCCCTCATTCGACAAAGACTATACACAAACTTACACAAAAGTATTATTTTAATTATGGTTTTAACAGGTTAAACATAATTTTTTTATGATTCATATACTTGTTTTTTTCAATAAATTTGGAATTTAATTGATTAGGTGTTTACCATTCTTAAACAATTTCAAAAAAAAATTGTATAAGTTGTAAATTTAATTTAATTTATGTTTTATAAATATGCTAAGTGTTACTCATTAATTATAAAAGAATAGTTTTTATTTTATTTATTTTCTATTCCAAGGGTTATCCATAAATTATTATTTATTATTCATTTTAACTAACATTTAATCTATTTATTAGAGGGAGATGCATTCATCATAATTTTTCAACTGCTTGACCACTTTTAAAATTGGTCATAAAGAAAAAAGTTATTTTTACTTATTTTTAATAGTGATAGGTAGTGTTCTTCTTTGTCAGTAATTATTTAGTATTCATTTTAACTAAAATTTATAATCTATTTAATCTATTTATTTATTTTAACTATAATTTATGGTTTATAATATATTTATTAACAATATATTAACATACATATATTTGAAACATTGAGAATGGTTTTTTTAAAGAATGTGTCAATTACTTGTATTTAATAGTTAATATATTATAACAACCATTTAATTTGAAGTTATTAAGCTCATAGTTATATCATCATTGAAGTTAAGCTAGTAGTTGTATATAATAGTGATTTTAAAAGTGATATAAAGTATCTAATAGTGAATTTAAAAATTAATATAAATGTATTGCAATTAATATAACAACTCCTATTTATCTTCACTCCTACCTTCCAAATGGAGTTAAGCCTTATGAACATTAACTCGCCTCTCAACTGCCAGATGGAGTTCTACTTTCACATGAGTTGAACATTAACATGCCACTAAGTGCAACTATCACAAGAGTTTACAAGAATTTATTAGCAGTTCATAGGATTTATTAGGAATTCAAGTATCACAAGAACTACACATTACTTACACTCCGAGTTGTAAAATGAACTTTGAATAAAACTTTGACATGTTAGCTAGACTTTCATCTTCTAGATGGAGTTCTATTTTCAAATGGAGTACACATTACCCCTCCTTTAAGTTCAGTTATAAAATGAGCTATTTTTTATTGCACCGATAAGTGTTTTTATTTGATATTTTGGGGTGGACGATAACTTTTTCCTTTTAATCTATGGACGAGGATGAGACAAGTGTACTGTCCAAATTGATTATATGGAAGCTATTACAAATTCAAAATAACATATAATTGTGAGAGATAACTCATTTAAATAGAATAAGACAAGAACAAATAATTGATAACTTATTAGTGGCACTTAACTGGTGACCTATCCGTGTTCACCAACCACAAGTTAAGTGGTTGTGATAGTTTATTTTTTTCCAGCTGCCACAAAGTGGAGTCATCGCATAAGCTATTTTTCAATTTTTTATAATTATTAATTTTGAATTTTGAATGATCCCCATAGAGTCAATCTGGACAATATAGTTCTTTGGGAGGATGGGCGGCTACGAAGGTTAACTTGAATTACTATGTAGTCATAAATTTTATTTTCTTTTTTACTTTTAGGGTTGCGACACACTATCTTTGGAAAAACCCACTTTTTACTCAACGGGTTAGCTTTGACCAAATACTTGCGACCAAAATTCAATGCGGTCGAGTTTTACTGCCACCAGGTTTTACTACGACAAAGTTATATTGTGACTGGGATTTACTACGACGGACTTTACTTTTTGGTCAAGACACTTTTTACTGACTTTTGAATAGAGACACTTTTTACCTTGACAGACATCCACTTGACCTCGACCGAATTTTATTGCAACACACTTTTGGTTGTGACTAAGTCCCACTTCGACTAGACCACATTTAGTTGAAGTTTATAAAAGGATATTTCTTAGTCTAAAGACTTGTAATATGAGAAACACTTTTCAGCGACCGTAACTTGCGGTAAACCTTGACACAACTATATTGCAATAGGCTCACAATATCATATAACTAAATATTAATTAATACTTGTGTCGAGCACTCTGCAGATAAAAACTCTAACTTTTACTTGGTGAAATATTTATGGATTCTTTGTGTCTTTCAATAAATGATAAATGTAAATAACATTACTCAAGTAATTTTGGAGAAGATCCGTGGCATAATAAAACATGCATTCAACCATAAACTATGGATTTGTATATATTGTCATGACATAAAGGAGAATTATAGCGACAAATCCAAACTTGTAAATTTACAAGGATTTCTCACCTTTTACAAATCTTCCTCTCTCAACACTTTCCAAAAAACCAAATCTTGAGCTCTTGAACTCTCCATGGATTTTTTCCTTCTTCTTCTCCTTTTTTCGCACACTTACACACTTATCTCTTCTCTTCTTCTCTTCTTTATGTTTATCATTTTTTCTTCTTCTACATGTACAACTCGACAAAAAATTGCTTATCTCGAAAGCTACTGACTTGCATTAAATACTGTAATAAATATCGACCTATAAACTTATCTTCAGAAATTTAAGTTGACTACTTTATATATGAGAGACGCCAACTCTTCATTCTGATAGATAGTCTGACATGAGCTGAACTGTTACAGGCTCTAACCAAGTCGGATAATATGCTATGTGGATCAAGAGGTAATTAATATTTCCAACACTACCCCTTAATTATTAGCAGATGGTGATCTTAAAAAAATATATTACAAAATGTTTAGAGATTTAAACTTGGCCTATGCATGACAGAGTTCACTGAGCAAAACTTGTCATTCCAAGATAATTTCGTAGATATTGGAATGTATCCATTCCCAATGGTTTTGTAAAGATGTCTGCAAGATAATCTTTAGACCTGCAAAATTCTAAATAAAAATCTTTATTGTTCACCAATTATCTTATGAAATGATATCTTGTGTCAATGTGCTTAGTTCTCTTATGAAACAAATGATTCTTTGACAATGCAATGGTTGAACTATTGTCATGGAAAATGGTTGTCGTTTCTTGTTGGTTCCGCAACGGGTCTTTTAATATTATCTGCATCCAAACACATTGATATGAAATGCTTGTATATGAGACATACTCTGCTTCTGCTGAAGATAGAGTTACAATGGGTTGTTTCTTCGAATCCCATGACACAACACCTATACGAAAATGAAATTTGTACCTAGATGTGCTCTTCCTATCATCTGTGTTGCCTCTATTGTTACTATCAGTGTATCCAATGAGTTTAAATTTTTCTGAGGTTGAATGTATATTATTCCAAGATCCTTTGTGCCACTTACATATCTCACAATTCTTTTACCTTCTTTCTAATAAGAGTCTTTTCATGACTCTATGAATCTTGAGATCATACGTATTCCATACATGATGTCTATTCTTGTCGTAGTTAAATAAATATGACTACCAACCAACATTTTAAATAGTGTAGGATTTATTGCTGATCCATCATCATCCTTGCTCAATTTTAAACCTATTATTACTGGTGTTGGGGATGTCTTGAAAGTAGACATATTGAATATTTTTAAAATTACACTTGAATACTTGGACTATGATATAAATATACATCTTTCATACTGTTGGACTTCAATGCCTAGAAAAAGCTTCATAAGAATCAAGTAATTTCAAATTCGCTTTCCATGACTGTTCTAAAATCCTTTATGCCAAAATAATTGGTAAATATTAATTCATCTACATACACGCAAATAATTAACATGTTAGCATGCTCATTATCTTTGGCGTACGATGTTGTTTCACTTTCACTTCTGTGATTTAATTTTTGGATGAGGTAGGAATCAATTTGATTGTACCAAGATATAGGAGCTTCCTTCAAACCTTAGAGTGTATTTTTCAGCCAATACACTTTGTGCTTTTGACCTCATAGCCTTGTGGTTGTTTCAAATATACTTCCTCCAAATAGCCAATCAAAAATGCTGATTTAACATCCATTTGATAAACATGCCATTTGTTTTGTGCAACAATGGCAAAAACTGTTATGAATGTATCCATGCATGTGACTAGTGCAAATGTTTCATTGAAGTCTATGTTGGGATGCTATGTGAACCCTTTTGTGACCATTCTTTCCTTATGCTTTTGCACATTCCCATTGACACTTTTCTTGGTCTTGTAAATCCATTTGACACTGATTACATCCTTATCTTTTGGTACATCTACCAACTCCCATGTTTGATTCTTCTCAATGAAATTGATTTCTTTATCCATGGCTAGTTCCCATACTTCTTCTTCGACAACTTCCTCAAATGTTGGAGGATCATCTACTTGAGAAAATAATGCAAAAAGAGAGAATGAATTTGGTGTACCATCTTCATATATCTCATGCATACTTCATTTCTTCCTTGGGCTGTTGATGTCGACGTCATGAAACTGCCTAATGGTGTTTGCTGACCTCTTAGTGTGCTTGTACGTGTAGCTTGAGCTATGACTTGTGTCAACGTTCCTTATGTTGAACCATGTCGTGGTGTCATGGGATTCAACGGTGCTGTGACATTTTGATTTACAGGTGGTGTTTGAATCACTTCCTCTCCCACATCCTCATGCTCTACATTCATCACAATCTTGACATTATTCTTGATTGTTTCATCCCATGATTTACTCTCGACAAATTAAGCATTGCGATTGCTGATTAATTTCCTTGCGACAAGATCATACAAATTGTATGATTTTGTGCCTTCAAAGTAACCAACAAAATACATTTATGTCCCTTCTTGTCTAGTTTCTTTCTTAGCTCATCTGGAACATGAGCATATCCAACACAACAAAAAAATTTTAAATGAAAAACACTGTGATTCATTCATGTCAATGCTTCTTGAGGGACTTTGTCCTTCATGCTCTTTTTCGAACACTAGTTCATAATATATATAGTAGTTGTGACTGCTTCATCCCAATATTCATTTGGAAAATGCTTGGTTGCCATCATGCTGTGTGCCATCTCCATAATGGTTATGTTCTTTATCTATGTGACACCATTCTACTAAGTTGCATATCACACCGTGAATTGCTTGTGTATGCTATGGGACATGCAAAAATTTAGGAATTCATTCAAGACATATTCATTGCCTCTTTCCATGCTTAAGAATTTGATGTTGTAACCATTTTGGTTCTCCAAAAGTGCTTTGAACTTTTGAAAACAATTTAATGCATCGAATTTAGGTCACTAGAAAATATACCCATGTTTTTCTTGTGAAGTCATCAATAAAAGTAAGAAATTATTTGCAGCCACCCATGGATGATGTTTTCATTGGAACACAAATGTCAGAGTGCACAGTTTCAAGTGGTGTGTGTGTTCTATATGACTTTCTAACTGGAAAAGTATCTCTATGTTTCTTGCCAAAAATGCATCCTTCACAAAATTGTTAAGGTTTGTCGATAAATGGAAATACTTTCACCATATTCTTTGTGTGCAATAGATTCATCCCTGAAAAAATCAAATTTCCAAATATGAAATGCCACATCTAGGACTCATCCTGAACCTCTGATTGAAATGCTACTTGAAAATCAACATTATCTTTTTCTTTCTTGTCGTAATGCTCGTCTACCTCTTTTCTTTCTTTCTTAAATGCAGCTTCTGTATTTGCATTTCCTTTTAGGTATGGAATTATCCTCAAAGGAAGCAAGCAATTGCTTGTAATTGGTGCTTTTTCTTTCAGCTGGTTTCTTGGGCGTATGTCTTTAATCATGCAGTGATTGTCCTCCATGTGGAATCTATAACCTTTTTGTATCAGTTGTCCAATTCTCAACAAATTGTGTTTCAGACCTTCAACATGATAAAAGTCAAGCATAATATTTTTCTCCCCCTGTTTGGCTAGAATACCAACAATACCTTTTCCCAAAATAATAACTTGAATATTATTTCCAAGTGTGACATCAGTTTGAACTGATTTATCTATATTTGGAAAAAAATTCAAATTACCAGTCATATGATTGTTGTAGCTTGAATCTAAATACCATATGTCACTTGGAATTTCTTGGACACCATTTCACTCAGCTCTCAACAATTTCAAAAAACACTCATCTTGAGCTCCTGAACTTTCCACTGGGTTTTTCGAGGCTTCTTAACCTTTCTCCACACACTTACACACTTCTCTCTTCTCTTCATCTCTTCTTACTGTTTTTCATTTTTTGTTCTTCTACATATATAGAGACTAAAATTTTCTTCTCTTGGAAGCTACCAACTTTCATTAAAGACTGTAATAAATATCTACCTAGAAACTTATCTTCATCAATTTAATTTGACTGCTTCATATTTGAGAGACAAACTCTTCATTTTGTTAGAGAGTATGACATGATATGAACTATTACAGACTCTGATAGATTTAGCAGATATGCTATGTGGATCAACCAGTAATTAATATTTCCAAGAACCCCCCTTAATTATGAGAAGATGAAGATCTTAAAACAAAATATTACAAATTTTTTTAGAACTTTAAACTTTCTCTGTGCATCATAGAGTTCACTTAAAAAAACTTGTCCTTCCAAGATAACATCATAGATATTGGAATGTGTATCCATTCCCAATGGTTTTTTAAATATTTTTGCAAGCTAGTCTTCAGACCTACAAAATTCTAAACAAATTTCTTTATTGTTCACCAATTATCTTATGAAATGATACCTCATGTCGATGTGCTTGGTTATCTTATGAAATACATGATTATTTGAAAATATAATGGCTGAACTATTGTCACAGAAAATGGTTGTTTGTTCTTGTTGATTCTGCGATGGGTCTCTTAATATTATCTCCATCCAAACGAATTGACATGCAACGATTGTAGCTATGACATACTCTGTTTTTGTTGAAGACATAGTTACAATGGGTTGTTTCTTCAAATCCCACGATACAACAATTGTACCAAATGACATGTCTACCCATATGTGCTCTTCCTGTCATATGTGCTACCTCTATTGTCACTATCAGTGTATCGAATGAGTTTAAAATTTTCTAAGGTTGAATATATTATTCCAAGATACTTTGTGCCAACTTACATATCTCAGGATTCTTTTACCTTGCTTACAATAAGATTCTTTTTGTTACTCCATAAATATTGAGATCATACTTACTCCACGCATGACTTTTAGTCTTGTCACAGTTAAATACATAAGACTACTAACCAGCCTTTTAAATAGTGCAAGATCTACAATTGATGCATCATCATCCTTGCTCAATTTTAAACCTATTATTATTGGTGTTGGGGATATCTTGCAATTAGACATATTGAATATTTTCAAAACTGTACTTGCATACTTTGACTGTGATATAAATATACATCTTTCATACTGCTAGACTTAAATGCCTAGAAAAAACTTCATAAGCCCCAAATAAGTCATTTCAAATTCTTTTTCCATGACTGTTCTAAAATCCTTTATGCCAATATCACTAGTAAATATTAATTCATCTACATATAGGTAAACAATTAAGATGTTGTGTTGCACATTAAATTTGGTGTACAATGTCAGTTACCCTTCACTTCTGTGAAATACAATTTGGATGAGGTAGGAATCAATCTGATTGTACAAAGATCTAGGAGATTTATTCAAATGTTAGAGTTTTTTTTTCACCCAGTACACTTTGTGATCTTTACTTGCAAATTCATAGCCTTTTGGTTGTTCTGCATATACTTTGTCCAAATATCCATTAAAAAATGCTGATTTAACATCCACTTGGTAAACATGTCTTTTTTAGTGCAGTAATGGCCAGAACTATTCTAATAATATCCATGCATGAAAATGGTTTAAAGGTTTCATTGAAATCTATCTCGGGCTACTGTGTGAACCCTCTTATGACCATTCTTGCCTTGTGCTTCTATACATTCCCATCAGCATCCTTCTTGGTCTTGTAAATCCATTTGACATGGATTACATACTTACCTTTTGGTACATCTACCAACTGCCATTATTGATTCTTCTCCATGAATTTTATTTCTTCATCCATGGCTTGTGCCCATAGTTCTTCTTCTACAACTTCCTCAAATGTTAGAGGATAATCTATTTGAGAAAATAATGCAAAAATAGAGAATTAATTTGGCTACCAACTTCAGATATCTCATGTAGACTTCTTGTCTTCATTGGGTATGTCGATGTCCAAATTGTTAAACTACATGATGGTGTTTACTGACCTCTTAGTGTGCTTTTCAACGTAGCTTAAGCTGCGACTTGTTTCGATATTCCTTGTGTTGAACCATGTCGCGGTATTATGGGAGTAGACAGTGCTGTGACATTTTGATTTACATGTGGTGTTTGAAATTATTCTCGATTGTTCCATCCCATGATTCATTCTCGACAAATTTAGAATCGTGACTGATGATTACTTTCCTTGCGACAAGATCATACAACTTGTATGCTTCTGTGTTTTTGGACTAACCAACAAAAATACATTTATGTCCCTTCTTGTCTATTTTATTTCTTAGCTCATTTGGAACATGATCATATGCGACACAAGTAAAAATTTTAAATGAGAAACATTGTGATTCATACATGTCCATGCTTCTTGAGGGACTTTTCTCTTCATGCTCTTTGTTGGACACTGGTTCATAATATATATAGTTGTTGCGACTGCTTCAACCCAATAATCATTTGGCAAATGATTGGTTGACATCATCCTACACTTCATCTCCATAATGGTTCTATTCTTTCTCTCTGCGACATCATTGTACTTAGTTGTATAACGCACAGCGAATTGCCTGTGTATGCCATGGGACTTGCAAAAATGTAGGAATTCATTCGAGACATATTCATCACCTCTATCCATACTTAATAATTTGATGTTGTAACCACTTTGGCTCTCCACAAGTGATTTGAATTGTTGAAAAAGCCTAAATGCATCGGATTTAAGTTTTAGAAAATCTACCCATGTTTTTCTTGTGAAGTCATCAATAAAAGTGAGATAATAATTGCAACCACCCATGGATAATGTTTGCATTGGGACACAAATTTCAGAGTGCACAATCTCAGGTGGTGTGTCTGCTCTATATGAATTTTTGACTAGAAAAGTATCTCTATTTTGCTTGCAAAAAATGTAGCCTTCACAAAATCTCTCTGGTTTGTCTATCAATGGAAATACTTTCACCATATTATTTGTATGCAATATCTTCAACCCACCAAAATTTAGATGTCCAAATATGAAATTCTACATCCATGAGTCATCCTAAACCTCTGATTGAAATGCTGCTTGAAAATCAATGTTGTTTTTTTCTTTCTTGTCTTCTTCTTTTCTTTCTTCCTTAAATGAAACTTTTGTAACTTTCTTTCCTTTCATGTCTGGCATTGTTCTAAAAGTAAACAAGCATTTTCTTTCTTGTCATTGGCACTTTTTCTATCACGTGGTTGCTTGGATGTATGTATTTAATCATGCAGTGATTGTCCTTCATGTGGACTCTATAAACTTTTTGTATCAGTTGTCCAATTCTCAACGAATTTGGTTTTAGACCTTCGACATGATAAACACCAGGAATAATATTTCGCTCCCCCTGTTTTGTTAGAATACCAACAATACCTTTTACCAAAACAATGACTTGAACATTATTTCCAAGTGTGACATGATCAGTTTGACCTGATTTATCTATATTTGAAAACAAATTTAAATTACCAGTCATATGATTCTTGCATCCAGAATCTAAATACCATATGCCACTTGGAAAATCTTTGACAAGATTGCACTCAATCGAGGATTCACATGCCAACAAAATTGTGCTCGATGAAGTGTTGGTGTTGCTTGACTAGTTTTGGCTTTTCCTTCCTTGGTCATACTACTTCTTCCTGCATTTATATGCATAATGACCAAATTTATTGCAGTAATGACATTGAATTTGTGATTTATCAAACCTGTGACCACTTGGATGAATGGGATTATGATTATGTCCTCTACCAATTATATTCGTGAAACTGTTACTGAGTCCTTCTCTAGAAATAATTTTTGCTCTACATCTAGAATTATATACCACTCTACCTCTTCCACGGTTTATGGATGACTATACTGCAAATGAACCTTCTAATGATGTATTTGATCTATTGATTCCGTGTTCATGATTGATGATTGAGGCTTGCAACTCATTAATGTTAAACTGCGACATGTCTTTTTTTTCTTCCAAGATAAAAACCAAGGATTCAAATTTTTGGGGAAGATTTCTAAGAACTTTTTCAGCGACCCTTTTATCTTCTATATTTTCTCCATGAGATTTTGGTTGATTTATCAGAACAATAACTCTAGTGTAGAATGATTCTACTGACTGTATCTTTAATTGAAAGAGATTCAAAATATCTTCTAAGAATATGCAACTTGGAAATGTTTTCCTTGTCCCATCCTTAATAGGTCGTTCCGAATGTATCATATTCCTTCTTAGCGGTATTAGATGTTGCTACGCTTGGGAGTATGTTTTCCTACATGGCTTGGTAGAATTGAGTGTTTTTGTCTTTCTTCCTATGTTCCCTCAAGACATCTTTCTCACCTTTTGTGAGATTATTATATGTTTCTTGATCTTTTGGTTCTGTATAGACATTTTGAAATATATCCCAAGCATCTTGACCCTTGAACAAAACTTTCATTTCTAGAGACCAATACTCATAATTGTTTCCACAAAAAATTGGAGTTTGTAAACTTGACATGTGTGTACTAGAAGTCGAAGCCATTTTTAATTTTTAATTTTCCTTAGAAAAATACTTTTTCCCATCCTCCCCAAAGAAACCTTGTCTTTAAAAGGGAAAAAGTAATTTTCTAAGGAAAATTAAAAATTAAAAATGCCTTCCACTTTTGGTACACACATGTCAAGTTTACAATCTCCAATTTTCTATGGAAACAATTATGAGTATTGGTCTCTAAAAATGAAGGTTTTGTTTATAGGTAAAGAATTTTAGGAGATATTAAAAAATGACTATACAGAACCAGGAGATCAAGCAACATATAATAATCTCACACAAGCTGAGAATGATGCCCTGAGGGAATAGAGGAAGAAAGACAAAAAGGATATGTTCTACATACACAAAGCCATGCATGAAATCATACTCCCAAGAGTATCAGTATCAAATACCACTAAGCAGACATAGGATACATTGGAAACAACCTATCAAGGCTTGGACAAGGTAAATATTTCCAAGTTGCAGATTCTTAGAAGATATTTTGAATCTCTGTTAATGAAAGGTATAGTTAGTAGACTCATTCTACACTAGAGTTGTTGGTTTGATAAATCAAATAAAACCTCATGGAGAAAATATAGAAGACAGAAGGGTTGTTGAAAAAGTTCTTATAAATATTCACAAAAAATTTGAATCCTTGGTCATGACCGTGGAAGAAAATAAAGACATGTCGTAGTTTTCCATTGATGAGTTGCAAGCATCACTCATCAATCATGAACATAGAATCAGTAGATCAAATACATCATTATAAGTTCATTTTCAACACAGTCATCCATAATTCATGGAAGATGCAAAGTGATATATAATTCTAGAGGTAGAGGAAGAAGTATTTCGAGAGGAGGACTCAACAACAATCCCACGAATTGCAAAGAATCATAATCCCATTCAGCCAAGTGGTCACAAGTTGATAAGTAAAACATTCAATGTCATTACTGCAAGAAATTTGGTCATTATGCATATGAATGCAAGAAGAAGCAGTATGACCAAGGAAGGCAAAGCCAAAACCGGTCAAGCAACACCAACACTTCATTCAGCACAATGTTGTTGGCATGTGAATCCCCGATTGAGTGCAATGTTGTCCAAGAAATTCCAAGTGACATATGGTATTTAGATTCAAGATGCAACAATCATATGACTGGTAATTTAATTTTTTTTTCAAATATAGATAAATCATTTCAAACTGTTGTCACACTTGGAAATAATGTCCAAGTCATTGTTTTGGGAAAAGGTCTTGTTGGTATTCTAACTAAACAATGGGAGTGAAATATTATGCCTGATGTTTATCATGTCGAAGGTTTCAAACACAATTTATTGAGAATTGGAAAACTAATAAAAAAGGTTATAGAGTCCACATGGAGGACAATCATTCCGTGATTAAAGACATACGTCTAAGCATCCAACTGATAGCAGAAGTGCCAATGACAAGCAATCACTTGTTTCCTTTGAGGATAATTCCAGACATGAAAGGAAAGACAAATGCAGAAGACACATTTAAGGTAGAAAACAAATAATAATACAAGCATTATGACAAGAAAGAAAAAGACAACGCTGATTTTCAAGCAGCATTTGAATCAAAGGTTCGGGATGAGTCTTGGATGTGGCATTTCAGATTTGGACGAATTTTGGTGGGTTGAATCTATTGAACACAAATAATATGGTGAAAGTATTTCCATTGATCAACAAACCAAAGAGAGTTTGCGAAGGATGCATTTTTGGAAAGAAACATAGAGAGACTTTTCCAGTCAAAAAGTCATATAGAACATGCACACCACTTGATATTGTGCACTATGACATTTGCGGCCCAATCCAGACATAATCCATGGGTGGCTCCAATTATTTTCTTACTTTTATTAATGACTTCACAAGAAAAAGCTTGGGAATATTTTCTAAAACATAAATATGATGCATTAGTAGTTGTTTTTAGCAGTTCAAAGCACTTGTAGAGAACCAAAATTGTTACAACATCAAAGTCTTAAGGATGGACATAGGCGGTGAATATGTCTCAAATGAATTCCTAAATTTTTCAAGTCCCGTGGAATACACAAGCAATTCATTGCGTAGTATTAAACTCAGTAGAATGGTGTCGTAGAGAGAAATAACATAACCATTATGGAAAGAGCGTGTAGCATGATGGAAACCAAGCATTTTCCAAATGAATATTGGGCTGAAGCAGTTGCAAGTGCTATATATATTATGAACCAGTTTATGATAAAGATAGTCAAGAAGAAATTCCCTCAAGAAGCATAGAAATGTATGAATCACAATGTTACTCATTAAATTTTTTTTGGTTGTGTCGCATACGCTCATGTTCCATATGAGCTAAGAAAAAAACGAGACAAGAAGGGACATAAATGTATTTTTTTTGGTTACTTTGAAGGAACGAAAACATACAAGTTATATGATCATGTCGCAAGCAAATAAATCATCAGTCATGATGCTCAATTTGTCAATAATGAATCATGGGAAGGAATAATCGTGAATAATATCAAGATTGTGTCGAATGTCAAGCATGATTACTTGGCAGAGGAAGTGGTTGAAAGACTAAATGAAAATCAAAATGTCATAGCACCGTCAAATCCCATGACTTTGCGACATGGTTCAACATGAGGAACTTCGACAGAAGTTGCAGCTCAAGCTATGTCGACAAGCACACCGAGAGGTCATCAAACAACATTAGGTAGCTAACAATGTTGATATCAACAGACCCAGTGAAGGTAAGAAGTATATGTGAGATATATGAAGTCAGTACACCAAATTCATTCTCTCTTTTTGCATTATTTTCTCAAATAGATGATCCTCTAAGATTTGGGGAAGTTGTCGAAGAAGTATGGGCACAAACCATGGATGAAGGAATAAAATTTATTGAGAAGAAACAAAGATGGGAGTTGGTAGATGTACTAAAAGATAAGGATCTAATCAGTGTCAAATGGATTTGCAAGACCAAGCAATATGCTGACGGGAATGCGCAGAAGCACAAGTCAAGAATGGTATTAAGAGGGTTCACACAACAACCCGTCATAGACTTCAATGAAACCTTTGCACCATCCATATGCATGGATAGAGTTAGAACAGTTCTGTCCATTGTTGCACTAAACAAATGGCATGTTTATCAAATGGATGTTAAATCAACATTTTTGAATGGATATTTGGAGGTATATACTGAACAAACACAAGGCTATGAAGTTCCAGTTCAAGAAAACAAAGTGTACTGGCTAAAAAAGACACTAAGTTTTGAAGAAATCTCCTAGATCCTGGTACAGTCGAATTGATTCCTACCTCATCCAAACTGGATTTCATAGAAGTGAAAGTGAACTAACATTGTACATCAAAGTTAATGAGAAAGGTAACATGTTAAGTGTTTTCCTGTATGTAGATGAATTAATATCTACCAGTGATCTTGGCATAAACAATTTTAGAACAGTCATGGAAAGCGAATTTGAAATGAATTATTTGGGGCTTATGAATTTTTTTCTAGGCATTGAAGTCCAGCAGTTTTAAAAATGTAGATTTATATCACAGTCAAAGTATGTATGTGCAGTTTTAAAAATATTCAATATATCTGATTGCAATAAAAAATCGACACTAGTAATAATAGGTTTAAAATTCAGCAAGGATGGCTATGGATCAAGTGTAGATACTATGCTGTTTAAACGGATGGTTGGTAGTCTTATGTATTTAACCATGACAAGGCTAGACATCCTGTATGGAGTAAGTATGATGTCAAGATTCATGGAGTCACCAAAAGACTCTCATTGGAAAGAAGGTAAAATAATTATGATATATGTAAGTGGCACAATGGATCTTGGCATAATATATTCAATCTCATAAAAATTTAAACTCATTGGATACACTAATAGTGACAATGGAGGAAACACTGATGAAAAGAAGAGAACATTTGGGTACACACCTCATTTTGGTACAAGTGTTTTTTCATGGGATTTGAAGAAGCAACCCATTGTAACTATGTCTTTAGCAAAAATAGAGTATGTCACAGCTACAAGCGTTGTATGTCAATTCATTTTGATTTGGATATAATTAAGAGACTTGTTAGAGAACCAACAAGAACCAACAACCATTTTTTGTGACAATAGTTGAGCCATTTCATTGTAAAAGAATCATGTTTTTAATAAGAGAACCAAGCACATCGACACAAGGTATCATTTCATAATATAATTTGTAAACAATAAAGAAAATTGTTTAGAATTTTGCAGGTTTGAAGACCAGCATGCAGACATGTTTACAAAACTACTGGGAAGGGATACATTCCAATATATATGAACTTTTCTTGGAATGATAAGTTCTTCTCAGTGAACTTTTTCATGCATAGATCAAGTTTAAATCTCTGAAACATTTTGTAACATTTTGTTTTAAGATTCCCATCTGCTCATAGTTAAGGGGGAGTGTTGGAAATATTAATTACTCGTTGATACATAGCATATCAGTCAACTCTATCAAAGTATGTACCACTTCATCTCATGTCAAACTTTCTAACAAAACTAAGTGTTCACGTCTCTCATATATAAAGGAGTTGAATTAGATTTTTGAAGATAAGTTTTTAGGTGGATAGTTTTTACAGTCTTTAATGTAAGTTGGTAGCTTTCGAGATAAGTAAATTTTAGTCTTTGTATATGTAGAAGAACAAAAAATGAAAAACATTAAGTAGAGAAGAGAGAAGTGTGTAAGTGTGAAGAGAAAGGAGAAGAAGAAGGAAAAATTCTGTGGAGAGTTCAAGAGCTTAAGCTCTGTGTTTTTGGAAAGTGTTGAGAGATGAATCTCTGTAAAAGGTGAAACATCGTTGTAAGTTTCCAAGTTTGTATTTATGGCTATAGTTCTCTTTTATGTCACAACAATATATATTAATCCAAATTTTATGCTTGAATGCATGTTTTATTGATGCCACAAATATTCTCCATAATTACTTGAGTATTTTTTTTTTACATTTACCATTTAGTGAAAGACACAAAGAATCCATAAATATTTCACCATGTAAAAGTTAACATTTTTTATCTGTAGAGTGCTCGACCCAAGTCTTACTTAATATTTGGTTATATGATATTCTGAGTTTATCACAATATAGTGATGTCAAGGTTTATCCAAAGTTACAGTTGGTGAAAAGTGTTTCTCATATTATAAGTCTTTAGACCAAAAAATCTCTTTTTATAAAGTTCGACTAAAAGTGGTCCAGTTGAAGTGGGAGTTGGTCACAACAAAAAGTGTGTCGCAGTAAAATCTAGTTCAAGTAAAGTGGATGTCTGCCGAGGTAAAAAATGTCTCAGCTCAAAAGTCATTAAAAAGTGTCTTGACAAAAAAGTAAAGTCCGTCGTAGTAAATATCAGTTGTAGTAAAACTTTGTCGTAGTAAAATTATGTCATAGTTAAACCCAGTGGTAGTATAACCTGGTCCCAGTAAATTTTAGTCGCAAGTATTTGGTCGAAGTTAACCCGTCGAGTAAAAAGTGGAGCTCCCCAAAGATAGTGTGTCGCAACCCTAACAATAAAAATAAAAGAAAATTTATGACTGCGCAGTAATTCAAGTTAACCATCGCAACCTCCCATCCTCCCCAAGAACGATATTGTCTAGATTGATTCTATGGGGATCTTTTAAAATTCATAATTAAAAATTATAAAAAAAATAAAAAAATAGCTTATATGATGGCTGCACTTTGTCACAACCAACAAAAAATAAACTATCACAACCACTTAACTTGTGGTTGGTGAACCCTGATATGTCACAAGTTAAGTGCCACGAATAAGTTATCAATTATTTGTTCTTGTCTTATTCCAGTAAAATGAATTGTCTCTCACAATTATCTCTTATTTTGAATTTGTAATAGTTGACATAGAATCAATTTGGATAGTACATTTGTCTCATCCTCATCCATAGATGAAAAGGCATAGGTGCTTTTCCACCCCAAAATCTCAAATAAAAACACTTATCAGTGTAATCAAAAATTAAAAATAGCTCATGTTATAACTAAACTTAAAGGCATGATAATGTGTAGTCCATGTGACAATATTACTCCATCTAGTAGGTTGAACTCTAGATAATGTACCAAAGGTTTAGTCAAAGTGCATTTTATAGCTCGAAGTTGAAGTAATGTGCAATTCTCGTGATAGTTGAATTCCTAATAAAATCCTATGAAGTCCTAATAAATTCCTATGAACTCATATGACAGTGACACTGAGTGGCATGGTAATGTGCAACTCATCCGACAGTAGAACTCCATTTTGCAATTGGGAGTCTATTTAATGTTCATAAGGCTTAACTCCATTTGGAAGATAGGATTCAAGATAAATAGGAGTTGTTATATTAACTTCAATAGCTATATATTAATTTTTAAATTCACTATTAGATATTTTATATTAACTTTTAAAATCACTTTAGATACAACAATTAGCTTAACTTTAAAGATGATATAACTATGATTTTAGCTTCAACTATGAGTTTAATAACTACAAATTAAGTGGTTGTTTTAATAGATTAACTATTAGATACATGTAAATGACACATTCTTTAAAAAAAACTTTATCAATGTTTCAAATATATATGGTTAGTAAACATATTATAAATTATAAATTATAAATAAATAATATATTAATATAGTTTTAGTAAATACATTATCAATTATAAATTATAAATAAATAAGTTAAATAGATTATAACTTCTAGTTAAAAATAAATAATTACTAAAAACACTACGTATCACTATGAAAAATAAATAAAAATAACTTAATTTTTTTATGACAAATTTTAAAAGTGGTGAAGTAGTTGAAAAATTATAATGAATCAATCTACTATTGAATAATAAATAATAATTGATAAATAACACTAGTATAGAAAATAAGTAATTTTTTTATATAATTAATGAATAACACTCAACATAAGTATAAAAAAGAAATAAAACTAAATTTACAACTTATACAATTTTTTTTAAAGAATATGGTAAACAATTAATTTCCAAAATTATTGAAAAAAAATGAATCATAAAACAATTAAGTTTAACCTCTTAAAACCATAGTTCAAATAATTATTTTGTGTAAGTTTTTATAGTCTTTATTCAATGATGAGGGAAATATATTCCTACCTATGAAAATTATAGTTAAAAATTTGATGTTTTTGTGTAAGTTTAGTAATGTTTTTGTTGAATGCTCATTGGAAGTAGAATAGATGGTGAATGAGTATATTGTTAAAATACTCCTTGTATAAGATTATCAATTGGAAACTTCATAGATACAAGCCTTTCAAAAAAAATCCTTTGTTGAATGATGACTCGTGAGAAAATTTATAAACTTGTTTGCTTTTTATGAACATATAAAAACATGTATTATGGATTTTTTTTCTGTGCCTTGTGAATTTTTTTTACTTTTTATGAACATGGATCATGGGTCTTTTTCTCTTTTTGTTTAAATGAAAATTTTGTAGAAAACCATTAGCACTTACTAGCATGCACATAACATATTGAGTGAAATGTTCAAGAGAAACTCCATTTTTTTTGTCCTGTCCCTATATATTTATTAGTCCCTGCCGAAGGCTAGGGTACTATTGTTTTCGATCCATGTTGACTTCCTATTAATTTGTTTTGACTTTGAGCATTTGTCCATATATCATAATCTTTTTTACATAGATCTTAAAATTTATGGATTAATTAATTAGTTAGATATTATTTATCTGATAGGTCATTGGATAAAACTTTGAACCGTTATTGCCGGACTCCTGCTTGAGTCTTGCTTTATGTGCAAAGTTTTAACATAAGGAAAATGCTTGTTGGTTTGGAATTTAACTTATATAACTAAATAGTCGTTAATGATACCATAATGGCATCACTTTTCGAGGACTGCCCACATAAATTTACATAAATTTAACTACATCATCTAGGCGGTGGAATAATGGCATCACTTCTCGAGGACTGCCCACATAAATTTGGTGTAATGGCATCATTTCTTGAGGACTTCCCACATAAATTTCACTGTATCTAGGTGGTGGCAGTGGCATGCCCTTCAAATAACCTTTTTGTGAAGCGGTTGCGGACATGGTGAAAAAAAGGGGTGGGGGTGGCATGCCCTTTGTTGTTGGCATCTTCTTCACATACCCTTTTTGTGAAGCATCCATAGACATGGTGAAACAAAGGGGTGGGGATGGCATGCCCTTTGTTGTTGGCATCTTCTAAGATTTTTGGAGCATCTTTTCTTTGAATCCAAATGTTGTGGTATTGAAGCAGAGTCTAACTTTTTGAACAACATCTTCTGAGCTTTCTAGAGCAACTACTGCTGTGAATTCGAATCTGAATCCAAATCTTGTGGTGTTGGAGCAGAGTGTTGTTTGAAGAATATCTTCTGATATTTCTGAAGAAAATTCTTGAGATAAGCGCTTAAGATATTTAACTATTTGTAAATGTTATATGCATATATACTTCACACTTGCATATATTTCACAATATTGTTGCAGATTAATGATTTCAAGACCATATCAGTTATTATGGATATCCTCATATCCTGCTAACATTTTCTTTCAATTCATGATTTCAGGACCATATCCATTATTATGTATATCCTCATATCTTTCTAACATTTTCTTTCATTTTCTTTTGGTTTTGTTTTCACCTATGACTCACACATCAATGACAACAAGTAAAAATACTGTAGAAATCAAATACTTTTTTTTTTATGTTCAAATCACGATGCTTAACAGAAGACAGTCTAGGCATGAAGGAGATCATTAGCACGAGGATAAGTTAAAGATGCTTTAGCTTTAAAAATAAGATAGGATCTATTAGCAACATACCTAAACCTCATCATAAAATATGGCTCTATTTGATGCTTTCTCTTCTGGGTGTCGGCCAACAAGACCAACATATAAGCTTTGGATCTAGATGTACTAGTCGACTTATCGTCACTAGATATGGAACAAAGAACGTAGCCACAGGATCTCCACCAGTGTGCTATGAGCCTTAATTGGAGCAGGTTGTCCACTTTCTTTGACATGATGCATTTCTAGAGTTTCCATTCAATGTCAATTTTTAGATAAAAGCTAATAAACACCAAAGACTTTGTGTGATTATAAAAACATGAAAATGTAACTATATTACTGCAAGAAAGGAAATGAACATCATATGATCTGAAAATTTTATCTAATACTGTTAACTTCCTTACACTTCATTGTTAACGGGAGGTTAAGCTTGATAAAATTAAGCACAAAGTTGGGAGACAAAACAAAAGACTAGTACCGACAAACAACATAAACATAATTATGTTGCATGTGATATACTTAATTCTGTTGTATGTGATATAATGATGTTGGCCTTGATCTCCTGTGTTTTACATAGATGTGCCACATATCGACTGATCCATCCAAGATTCCACTAAAAAGAAGAACCCTATTTTCTTCCTCAACATTGGATGCAATACATAGGGCCACTGTGGGATTTTGGAACTGCCCAAAATATAAAACAATTTCTATAAAAAAAATGAAAATGTAACTATATTACTGCAAGAAAGGAAATGAACATCCTATGATTTGGAAAAATGATCTAATACGGTTAACTTCCCTGCACTACATTGTTAACGAGAGGTTAAGCTTGATACAACTAAGCACAAAGCTGAGAGACAAAACAAAAGACTAGTACTGATAGACAACATAAACTTAATTATGGTGTATGTGATATACTTAATTATGTTGTATGTCATATAGTGATGTTGGCCTTAATCACTTGTGTTAATTTACACAGATGTGCCACATCTTGACTGATCCATCTAGGATTCCACTAAAAAGCAGAACCTTATTTTCTTCCTTAACACTGGCTGCAATACATATTACAGGGCCATTGTGGGATTTTATAACTTCCCAATAGGCATGCTTATCAAAATAAAAACTTCCTCTACTCCACCTACTCCAGATACAAATCTTTCCATCCATGGATCAACTTAATAATAGATTATAATTACCACCCACTATTTCTAAGCACAATACTACGTGTAGATGGCCCCGAAGTATTTCGGCTTGGCGCATTTGTTTGGACGAGTATGGCTCTTTTTCCCACCAAATAATATCATCATTCGTGCAACCTGTGTACAAAGACAATCCATCAGAACTCAGAGCAAGGGATTTCACGGGCGACTTTGAGTTTGAATTTGAAATCTTTTTTTTGTTTATCCCACAAAGGGTTTCAATAGAATGTGGGGCGATGGCCCAAGGTTTTTTCTCCATATTTTCATGGTGCATTCATCCTAGCCAGTGTATATCAATCCCTCAGGGCCAAAGTCAATGGCGTTCACGGGTCAGATGCTCTATACTATGTGACATGCAATCTCATGTTGTAATTGTATGATCATATAACACTATCGATGTTGGTAGAATTTTATTGAATTTACTTCTTTATGATCATATCCATTGAGTCACCAAATCATGGCATCTGGATAAAAAATATTTTAATATAGTCCACAAAATATATGCTAAATACTTTCAGTCTAAAGAATTTATCCCAAATCCATAAAAAAAAATATTTAAAATTAATGTACTTAGGAAGTCCATATTCTTCCTCGTCCATCCCTGCTTTTCTTGCCAGCTTAACCTAGAGATTAGTGATAGGGAACAGGTGTTTAGAATTTTTACAAAGATGTGTTGATCATGCATGTATGGTGACTAACAAGACCTATGCAATTTGGCACCTTGGCAGAGATGGGCCACTAGTCGAGATGCATTCCCAACTCGTTGTGTTGACACCTTGGAAGCCTCGTACATAGGGTTTCCTAGAGATCAATGACAATTGTACTAAAATTTTCTAATTGCCATAAGTACTCTCATTTTACACTTGTTTCTAGTTATATTTTTAATATCATATACATTTCTAGTTTTAGGTTTCTAGTTACATTTTACTAACTACATTTTACACATGCTTCTAGTTATAAAACTGATATGGGGTCCTTGCATTGTGGCGGTATCATCTTACCACGTTTCAGTGCCTTGCATGACTGCTTACCTTATTCCTGGAATAGTACGCATGTACATTCAATGTGCATGAATAGACATATGTTGATCACTCCATTTAAGATGTCCAAAAGATGCATAGCTCACCTTCCACTGTTCACCAAGTAAATTCCAAGATTATCATGTGTCTATCGATGGCAGAAGGATCTTGTTGATCTCTTTCTCTCTTGTCAAGGGAACATTGATTCATCGAAGCTTAAACCTATTTAAAAGTTCTGAGATCATTTCCAAAGTTCTATTTTTTTGAATACTTGAACATGTGTTCTCTTCTTTGATCATATAGAATCTATGCGCTTTTGTTAACAACCTCTTGTTTTCGCATTAGATGGATTTGGCATTAGAGATATTAGTATCCAATTAAAACTTCTACGGAGGATTTATAAGCAATCACAATTGGAGCTTCAAGTTGTTAAACCAGCTTCCAACACCTTGGAACAGTCAGTTGGAGTATTACCCATGTAGCATTAATCTACACGAATTGTTCACCACTTTCACATCCACGTGCAGTCTGATAGAATGATCTCTCCCCTCACCACTTTCAATCCTTACCATCAACTTATCTTATTAGCTCACCACCTTCACCACCAATTGATCTCGTCGGCTCACCACTATTTAGAGTGAATTGATGTAACTACAAAAAAATGATGAGAAAACTACAAATCACCTTAGAGAAAGCATATTCATGGTGTGCTAAGCTCTGCAAAATGATGGAATATCCTAGCCATTAGGAAAATAGACTCCATCGGTACAATTTTCATGATTTTTTGAGCTGGTTAACGTAAAACCAACACATTCTAAACTTCGGAATCGAACTAATATTGAATCATAGACGCCTAGCCCTGGGACTGCCAAATGTTATGGATTTTTCTTCTTTCGGGTCTTTTATTATAAAAGCCGTACATTAGAAAGAAACTCAAACCTAACCCAATAATTTCCAAATTGTAGCTCCTCCATGCAAGTGCCCTCAAAATTTGTTGCTATTTGGCAGCTTCATAATTTGAATGGCGACCAATACCCATTTTGACTGCAAAGTCCAACTACTTTTAATTGGTTTTCTTATGCATTCTTAATAGAGTATGCTTCATCTATCTATTTCGTGCAATTGCAGAAATAGTCCAAGTTCTAGCAAGTTCTCTGCATTATAAATATTACACTAATAGCATGTTCTGTGCAATTTTGACTTTAAAACTTACGGACATGGAAGTTTGACTTTAAAACTTATGGCAGGGACTTTTCCATTGCGTGGAACTTGTTAAAACTGAAGTAGATTTTGAAAATTTATAGAAATATTTTGGATGTTGTCTACATCTTGAATAAACTATTTTTGAGGGATACCATTAAGCTTTAATATTTATGATCAACTAACATAAGGCTGAGTGAAATTAAATTATTGTCTATATTTGAATGTTAGATGCAACATGACTTAGAAACACACATCATTCGTCTTACATGGGTGTTTTTCCATACCTACACAATGAATCTTGTTTCGAGTAAAAAAATTGAAACATAGGAAATTCAATCACCTTTCCAAATATATAGATTGTATTTATTTAGAATGTTCACAACTAATTCAATTTTGATTTTTTTCTAATATTGACATTTTGTTTTTCAGTAACTGATAAGGCATATGTCAATGTTAATGTATCCTTCAAATGCCTAAATGATGGAATCAATATATGAAAAATTAAAAATATGTAGATAACAAATAGCACTAGTGTGACACTATTTTTCCAAAACAAAATTAGTACTTTTAAATATTTTTGAAAATTATCTAAGTAAGCGGACGTTGAAATTAGAATGCCAAGTGTAGGTGAAGCTTTTCAAGGTCTTAATGTAATGATGTTGGATTGTATTTTTTATAGCGTGTAGAGGTTAGTGTCTAGTAATGCAACATATATTTTTTTTATGAATTCGTTGAGAAAAGAAAAAGTTATGGTATAAACATGATCAATTGTCTAAAAAATTCAACTGCATCTAAAAGGTCTTCCAACTTAATGCACTCACCCATAGATTAATCTTAACTCAAGATCTACTAAGTGTGAACAAAGATCAAATTATTTGAGGTACAAATTTTTTTTAGAGTCCAAAACATTGGTAGATGTAAGTTAAGATAGATATATGTTCATTTATTCTATTATAATGATTTTTTTTCATTTTTTGGAGGTGACATTAATGTTACATGCATGAAACATGGCTATGTATGCATTTAATTATTCTCTCTTCAGTGACTACACCTACTTATTCTATAGGAGATTCCAAAATTATTTTATTCCTTTAATTTTGTTTTTATAAAATAAAAATTTAATAAACATATGAAAATGGATCTTACAATGTAGGTGATGTTCGTAGGGTTGAAGCACTAGGATTGAAACTAGAGAAATGAATCACATATATCATCAATAATCACTTCTAAGGCTTGCAACCGATAACTAGGACTTCCCGAGAGGTTATCCATCCCAACACTCCCCTAGATCAAGCACGCTTAACTATGGTATAATATTCCCCATATATGTGAGGAAATCAAATATTAAATGTTAGCTTCATTAGACTTGGACATAAAATTTCAATAATGTGCAATTATAGGGAAATTTTCAATAAAGTGCAATTTTCAATAAAGCACAATTTTCGTGATGAAGTAAAAGTATTATTACAAGTGCATGAAATTCTGAATGAATATAAGCCTGTATTGTCGTAACTTCAAATAATATCAAAAATTTTCTCATCTTAGCAAGATATTGTAATACCCCTCATTCACAATTTTGTGTTTTTGACTAAGTGTAAACATATGCATATCTAAGGGTTCACTGTGAGGAGCCCAATGCCAATGACCCACCATTGAACATAGTAGCATTGCTAGGATTTTCATCTGATGTTTGACCATGCGTCTATTCTAGCATGGCGATGTAATGTAAAATATGAACCTAATGAAATTAAAAAACAAATACAAGGGATGTTTGTGTCTGACCATGGTAATGAAGTGATGTAGGGGCATCCCGATCCCCAATAATTAGCTGAAGTTGAAGTCGAACAGATTTAACTAAGGGATGAGTCAACAACCCCTATTGTAACAAGAATTCGTAGTTGATGTTAAGAGAGTCAAACAGTTGACTCAAAGAGAAATACAATGAGGAATAACTAAGTCAAAAGGATATGATGACAAGAGAGAGACTTGGGAAGAAGCAATCAAAAGATAACCAATCAGTCGGTCAGAAACAAAAAAAATGACATGAATCGATGATTTTAACAACGACAACTCCATAGAGGAAGTAGTTGCTGAAATAAATGAACAGTTATGATGGTAGTTGAAGAAGACTAGGTGGCAAGGAGACGAAGCAATTGTAGGGGATACCTGAGGAAGGTCTGAACTCCCTAGAATGCTTGAGGAGCTCCTAAAAGAATATTTGACTGAACCATAAAGGATATAAATAGGAAATTTCCTAATATAGGGGGTTATTGTTCCTAGTACTAGAGATAACTGTGGATATTATATGTAACAATTGCTTCGACTGCCATTTTTCTATGTAAATTTCATTTTTCTTGAGATTAATGGACACCATAATCCTTAGTTTTTTCATATGCTGTTTCTTTGTGTGGGTGTTCACATGTGATTTCATTGTGTGCTTTGATTTGTAAACTGACCGCCCAGTTTGGCCCTTCTTTGCATCATTTAGTATTAGAGTAGGGAGTTATCTTGCGTAAAGGGTCCAGTTGTTATTGGACGGGGGAAATTTACCTCCAACTACGGTTGGGTAGAGTTGCAAGAGTGTTTATTTCAGCATATGAAAAGGGATATGGCTCAGAGAGGTGTTAATATCCATGGTAGAAGGCAGCACAGAGGCTCACAAGTCACTATTGACCATGAAACATTTGAAGAATGTGTCCATGTGATGAGGGTGTTCAAGACTAGGTTAGCATCCTTAAAGGATGTCCAAAGACGTGGATACATTACAAAGACCCTCAACCACAGTGAGGAGGAAGTCGAGGATGGAGAGGCTCAAGAGGAAGAGGAGTTAGATGAGGCATATGATAGACTATTAAAGGCTCTATCAGATAGGAGAGGTAAGTCTAATATGGATAGGCCTGCCTACTCAAGGAGCTTGAACCCGAAGGAATTAATAGAATGGGTCAGAGAGATGGAGAAATATTATGATATGGAACAAATAGAGGACCCCAAAAGGGTAAAAGTTTCTTGTCTAAGAATGAAAATTCATGCCTCATTTTGGTGGGACAATGTGCAAGACGACAAAGTGAAGAAGGGGAAAGAAAAGATAAATACTTCGGACATAATGGTTGCCAAGTTAAAAAACAAGTTTTTTTCCACTCACTATATGATATCCTTGTATAGGAAGTCGTAGAAATTGCGATAGAAGGAAATTTTTGTGAAGGAGTTCATAGATGAATTTTATAGACTGTCAATTTGGTTAAGACATATCGATGAAGGAGAGGAGACGGTAGCAAGATATGTGAATGGGTTGAAATATTCTCTTCAGGATGAGCTGAGTCAGTTGAGATTCAGGACATTGAAGGAAGCAAAAATGCTACTTTTAAAAGAAAAAGAAAAGTTTATGATAAAACCCATTGTAGCTAGAGGGAGATTGATTACTGTAGGTGGAAGGACTTTTCTTGCCATGGGACAAAGTAGAAGAACAAAAAGGGAAGTTATTCATTACAAGGACTACTGAAGGATGTGTAGAAGTGGCTTCGATAGTGTAGGGTATGCCAACATGCTAAGGGAATAGGTTAAAATGTAGGGTTATATACAACATTGCAAGTACCAATAGTTCAATGGGAGCACCTTAGTATGGATTTTCTGTTGGGATTGTCGAAGATGCATGAGACAACGACTCCATATTCGTGGCATTTGGCATATTTTTGAAGATGGAAGACTTCATTCTATGTCAGAATACAAGTGATTCCATGATTATTGTTGTATTATTTTTTAAGGAAGTTGTAAGGCTAAATGGACTGCTGAAGAGTATGATTTCAGATAGGGACAATAAATTCATGGGTCGTTTTTGTAGGACCTTGTGGAAGAAACTAGACACCAAGTTGCAGTTTAGTTCTGCATATCATTTGCAGAATCATGGACAAACAAAGGTTTTGAACAAAATCCTAGGAGATTTGTTGAGATGCTTGATCTTGGACCTACCCAACCATTGGGAAAATGTGTTGGCATAGGAAGAGTTTGCATATAACAATTCAGTGAAACAATCAACATGAGTGATTCCATTTCAAACAGTGTAAGGAAGAAGACCACATGGAGTAATAAACTTGATAGAGTTACCGACAAAGATGCAGAAAAGTGTAGATGTTGAATCGTTTGCATAGCACATGAGGGACACCCACGACTAGGTGAGAAGCAGACTAGAAAAGAGAAACACACCATAAAAGTTGAGAGCAGAACGATGGAGACAACTACATTTATTTGGAGAAGGTGATTTGGTTTACACACATCTTAGGAAGAAAAGTTTCCGAAGGAGAACGTATAATAAATTGAAGTTGAAGAAATATGTTCTATATTGAATCCTTAAGAAAATATTGGACAATGCTTATGTATTGAAGCTACCAGAGGAGTTTGAGATTTCATCGACGTTCAATGTTGTCGAGTTGTATAGGTATGAGGAAGGATTAACTAGTGGAGAAGAATAAACTATCGATTGGCAGGAGGATATGTCGACTCGACCAGAAGAGCAGATTAAAGACGCCCTGGAGGAGCGTGTCTTTGGTCGCAGATGAAGTACCAAACAAAAAAGAATTACCAGCTCAATGTGAAGGAATGGACTTTGAGGAGGCAACATGTATTTTTGAAGAGGAGCTTAAGTGATTGACAGAGCAATAGGGTTCTTTCAACTCGTGAAGGATGATGCAAGGGAATCCCGAATTGTGATAAGTAGTCGAAGTTGAAGATGACTAGAGCCAACTAGGGAATGAGTCGACGACCCCTAGTGCAACAAGAATTCATAGTTGACGTCAAGAAAATATAACAATCAACTCAAAGAGAAAGACGAAAAGGAAGAAATAAGTCGAAAGAATATGTCAATGAGAGAGAGACTTGGGATGAAGTAATCAGAAGACAAATGAGCAGTCAGATGATGACCAACATATGATGTGAATTGATGAATTTAAAAGTTACAATGCGATATAAGAAGTAGTTGCAAAAATAAATGAGGAGCTATGGTGGCAGTTGAAGAAGACCAGGTGGCGCAAGGAAATGAAGCAGTTGCAGGGGATACTTGAGGAAGGTCTGAACTTCCTAGAACTCTCAAGGGTCTTCTATAAGAATATTTGACCAAATGATGCATGCTATAAATAGGAAATTTCCTGATAGGGAGGTTGTTGTTCTCAGTACTAGAGATAATTATGGATATTGTATGTAACACTCGCATTACTAAGTAACATAGCATCAAATCTGAGTACCATTTGTCTATATAAATTTCATTTCTCTTGAGATTAATAGAATCCATAGTCCTTGGAGTCCATTGTTGTTTCTTTGTGTTGGTGATCACTTGTGCTTTCAATGTGTGCTTTGATTTGCAAACCGATCACCTAGGTCGACCCTTGTTTGCATCACAAAGACATAACAATGTCCACTAGGAAAAGGAGAGAGGATAGTGATTCCTTGTTAGTCCCGGGGTACATTCTAAGCCTACTCAACATGTACTCGCTAATGTTACTTATGAGTTGACGATAATATTTGTATTACTAGTGTGTAGTGTGTCGTATCTTGATAGCAACCCCTTTATATGCTTTAACATGGCGTGATTAAATCATTTTGAGCATTAATGATGATGCTTCGATGCTTCAACATGTACTCGCTAATGAGGTAGAATTATTTTGTTTATACTTTCATGTCCTTCATCGATTTCTTTTACAATTTTGTTTATACTTTCATGTCCTACATCGATTTCTTTTACGATTAGTAAAACTATGCAATTTCAATAACTATGTTCGCTATGTAATATCAATAATTAAAAAAAAGCTTTTAAAAATTATCAGAAAAATATAAAAATCCTTAAATGCCCTTTAAACTAATCACCCCATTGCACAAGCAATTAAAAAATATAAAAATGCTACACTACCCTTTTAATCTTCTCTGCGCATTGCTTTGAGCTACCACACGGGAACCGACCCTCACTGCATGTTGCCAGCCGTTGGCACATTGAAATTGACTCCTCGCTCCAGGTGGCTAGCACTCGCTACCGCTATTACACCTCTTTCTATGCTTTATTGATTCGTATACTTTCAAAACATTCACACCGCCTTTCAATTTTGTAAGGAAAAGTACATACTTATCAACTGCCACGGGCTCCAAACATGGACATTAATGAATCTTGTTCCGTGGATTTATGTAGTATTTATGTTACCACGTCGAAACAAAATAGGAGTTGTCTAAGACAACTTCCATCAACGACGTATCATACGGAGCAGCACGATGAGATAAGAAGATACTAAAATAGAATCTCCCTATGATATAGTCTACCACTTCTAGAAAAAAAATTTCTTTATGATATGCCAGCCTTGACAATGTTGCTTTAATGGTATTCCAAAAGTAATCATCAAACTCCGAAGATTAAAGAGTTCAAAATCCTTGGTTATTTCAGACTACCTTGCAGAAATAGAACCAAATAAATGTTTAATATTTTATGAAATACCGTTTTGTCAAAATCTATTCAAAAGTGCCAGATGGTTTTGGAAAAATATAAAAATTGTTAGAGTTCTGCGTTGGGGTTTTGAGTCACAGGTTACACACCGCTCAAAAACTCTTGCGGTTTATGGAAAATAGCTTGGGAATAAAGCTACATTCTCGGTTCTTAATATGCTTTTAATCTACACTTCCATGGAAACTATTTTGGCACTATATACATTGCAATTTACACACATTTTAATTTCTAACTTATAACTCCAGGAAACTATTTTCACACTATATACATTGCAATTTACACACATTTTAATTTCTTACTTCTAACTCCAGGAAAAGTTTTCCCACAATATATACATTGCAGTGTACAAACATTTTAAGTGAGGAAAGTGTTTTTACAATATATACATTGCAATTTACAAGCATTGCTCATTGGCGGTCATAAGATGTCTGGCCTGGCCTAGTTCCAAACGTCATGAAATTCGGCTCCACTAATTCCAAATTCTTCTTGTTGTGGCGATTGAAAATCATTTGGAATGGTTGGATGTTCATTCATTAATAGAGAAATATCATCCTCCCACATAAAGCCATATGAAGCGTCCGTACTGTCAACATAGCCATGCACGGCGTCTGAATACGCAATATCGGGCACTGAATCTCCATCGAGATAGTTCTGCATGATTATTGCGAATTCATCGGGAGTTATATGGTCTTCGAAGAAATCTAGGTCTGACCTAATATCTTCATAATTCGTGAATTCTCGTATATCAGACTGAACAGTGCTGCGCTTTTCGTTGGTGGACTCGAAGTCGAAACCATTAGCTGTTTGCGCCTTCAACCCAATTTCATCTTGCAGAGACTTTATAACCCCATCGAGGATCATCTCGCCCCCCGCTTCATTCACAGCATCTGTCTGTTCATTGTTATCCATATTATCGATCTTGTCGAGCAAGGCGATGAGATCACTGTCATACCCCAACATTCCGCTATTAATTCGCTTCGCTTCTGCCGGAGCCAATCCATTATTCAGATACTCATCTCTCCCTCGCTTATTTTGAGAAACTTGTGAGGAGGCAGCCATCCCTGCAAACAAGTGTTGTGATCAAAACACAACAGAATATACAACAAGAGAGAGCTTTGTTTGAATCAGCGATCCTTCTTTCTTGTCGATTTGAGAGTTAATGCAAAGAGTTGAAATATGAAAATATTGAACTACACACCTCCCATTGTCACCCCAAAACTTGTGTACAATATATAGATAGATGGATAGCTGGCAATGGATGGATCACGAGAAATCCCTGGTGATATGGAACTTTCCCGAGGACCATGATATAACGTGTTCTTTTTAAATGCCTTTTTCTCGTTTGAAGATTTATTTCAAACGGAAACCCACCTCGTATTCTCAATCAAAGCACGCAAGTTGCCCGAGAAAATGAAAACAAACTTCTCGATTCCATTCAAACATATCACATTTCTCATCCATTCCGATCTCACCTTCCGACACGATGCGATAGGCGCCGACCTCACCTTCGGTCTCGACATAGTCGTGACGTAGACGGTTAAACTTTGGTTGTACGTGTATGAACAATCCAAAATTCTATGAATATTGCAAATAATTGAATCCATTGCTTTGTAGTGTAGTTGTATAATTTATCTTTTAAAATATCATTAAATTGCAATGAGACAAAAGATTTAGGCGAGAAAATGGTTGGATTAGCCAAGGTTATCCCGATTTTTGGCATTCCCCATCACAATGACTATTTTTGGTACGGCTTTGTTGAAAGAACAGTAGAAACTTTAGTTGTGGAGAAGAAATCTGATTTCTACTGCAAACATAGAAATCGACGATTCGAACAAATCTGATTTCTACTTCAAACAAAGAAATCGAAGATTCGAAGGTCCTTAAATTGAGGAAATTCGCGGTTTTAGAGGCCCATTGCCGATTTCTTATGCAGGATTTGAACTCACCCTTCAAGAGAATTAGAGGTTAACGACTCATTTAACTGGGGTTCACTAATCCAGAGTTTTCACGCGTTACAGAAAAGCAAAGCAATTTGAACACGTCGTAATAGGCGGACAGTTCGATCCACAAACTCTGGAACGTCTCGTCGTGCCCACGGCAACGTCGTAATTGTTGTCTTCAATCCCAAAATTTTGTCGAAAACTGTTGTGCTTGAAATCGATTCCGCACTCACTATTTTCCTAATAATGGTTGATGTTTTTAAACGAGGCAGTCATATGTGTTTATATATTATGGATTGCAAGATATAACCCGACAGAAACAAACAAGTTTCGAGAATAAACGGTTGGAGCAGAGGGGTTTTAGAATGGACGTTTCAAACATAGGGATTTTCACTTTTAACATAAGCACGTGCCTATTCTTTGTTTCTAGGTATTATGCTTTAATTTATACTTCCAACTCTCATTAAATTTCACTATGTTGATGTAAATAGTGCCAATTACTTTAATACAATGAGAACATGATCACCGATCGAGCCACAATAAGAATGAAAAATGCATTTGAACTAAGATTGATAAATTTTACATACCATGCCAATTATTATTGTGAAATTCAAAGCTTTCATGGTTAAATTAATTGTTCTCATTATCTCTTTGAACATAGATTTATACATTTGAGTTTTTTATCCTAAAGGATAAATGTTTTCTACACTACATCCCATATAGAGACTATTTAAAAATAATTGTAGTGGTGCATCCTAATCTTCCTTATTTACCTTATCTACAACTAATTCTACAATTAAACAAAAACAAATTGAAATACCTTTTTTAAATACTTTCCCCAAAATATGATATAATTTAAAACATAGATGCCCCAAAGTTCATTACAATTATTATTACAGTTTGTCATGTACACTGTAATGATCATAATCAAGCAAACTAAGATTTCGAATAGGTGGCATATTATTATTCTTTGTGGACGGTAAGTTGGTTAAAATCATTTCGTAGTTCCTGCAATGTTATATCACTTTCATTTATTCTTTGTGGACTGTAAGTTGGATAAAACCATTCCGTAGTTCCTGCGATGTTATATCACTTTTATCTCATATTACTTTTTAATTTTTGAGTTGGACAATTCATTTCCAAGTCCAATTTTTAAAGGTGGTTCATCATTTGTTAAAGGGTTAAATCCATGACCACACACATAAAGAGAAATCTGATTCTTGTTCAAATTTGAAGGATCTCATTGATGTTAGATATATTTATACAGGTCCTAACATCAGTTATATGCCTTACAATCAGTACATAGACATGTACAACAAATCATTTATTGTGTTACCTACTTGGTACAAGAGTATGTTGATTCAGACAAGTCACAATCAGTGAATGTAAGTTTCACAGATATATGGATTCTAACTAGTACAATGATTGAGAAAGATCGCATCAAAGATGTTGCTCGGATAGAGCATTTTGTAAAGTAGTGAAACTTTACAAAGTTCCTAGTTAGTTATATCCAAGACATGGTGTAGAAAGGAGTTGTGTAACTCTTGTACATATCCACATATGAGCAGAATTGAAGACATATTTACTAAGCATTTGTCTAGAACAAGCTTGGTATAATAAAAGGGGCTCCTCTAGTTGAAGAGGGAGTATTGATGTATCTTCACAAGAAACAACAATTAAAAATACACAAACTAGTTAGTCATGGTACATGACTCGGGAAGCCAAGGGTTGTGATACATTGTGGAGAAAATCCACATGGTCATAGTCTTGGAAACTATTGGACACTCAAGAAGAGTTATAGTCCATACTGTCAGAGAATCGTTAAACCTATTGGATTCAGGGATGATTTTAAGGAACCATACTTACTTAAAAGTGTATAAATGTTTGCGAATATTACCAATTATTAAAACACCAACTATAAAATTATTGGCGATATTTTTCAAAAAATATTTTAATTTCTAAGGATTTTATATCGTTTATATAATATTTTGGCCATTTTTAGGGTGAAAAATTTTTACCCCATCAAAATTGGGCGAAACAGGGCTTCAAAAAATGCAAAATGGTGAATCTTTTTTGGGAGAAAAACATGGAAAAATAGCCCACTGGGATAAAATTCGCCCCTAAAATTATCCCTGCTTGGAGAGGTTAGATAGCCATACAGTTGGCTATGTGGGGTACTGTGATATGAATTCCCTATGAAAGAGATCGTGCCTTGAAGAACATCACAGAGAATGACAAGCTCACTAAGAACTTCTTCAGATGGTAGAAGACTCTTCAAGTCAAAAAATGTTGAAAATTGAAAGAAAAGATAATATTTTCTTTATGTATGATAATTACACATTTAATGCGTAGTTTATTATGGATATGAAATCCATAAGTTGTAGTTTACATAAATTCAATTCTAGATCAGATCCAGATGATGCTAATTTGAATAAGTAGTTGGTTAGTCTCATAAAGTACCTAGCAGACTTGTTGTATTTTTATGCTTGTGAATAAACATATGTTTGAGTACCTTTAAAGTACTTTAGAATAGGTTATTTATTCTATTTTGATAAATAGTAGACCTATTATATAGCTTGGGATTCGTTGTGGTTATTGGGGTTACTACTAAAGTATTTTGCGGATAGTACTAACTACTGAGGAGTAGTGTAGCTTGGGACACTACCTACTAGGGTGAAAGACTTGAAGCCTATGGTTATTAGGTGTTAATAGTCAAGCTTTTTGAAAAACCCTATGTGTTATGATCAAACACATTGAGATGAAGTTTTACTTCATCAAAGTCATGGTCATGTAAAATGAAATTTCAGTACATAGCTATTGATGAGAAGATTGCAAATTTGTGGACAAGCCGCTATCAGTGACAAAGTTGAGATACTTTCAAGATAAGCTTGGTATGGCAGAACATTCCTGGTAAAGAATAGAATGTCTCCCTCACTGAGAGGGAGTGTTGATTGTACAACATCAAGCGTCATTCTCCAAGACTTGTGTGGTATCAAGTAAAGACATTGTGTTGTATCAAGTCCTATCTATGTCCTCATGTATTGAGGTGGATTCCTGTGCTTAGATATTGTGTTGTATAAATATTGGAATCTTGTGTTGTATCAAGACTGATCTTGTGTTGTATCAAGACTGTGGACTTGTGTTGTATCAAGTCAATGATTCTCATAGATGGTACCCAATGACAATAGATCTCCAATTGTGGAGATGATCTTTTGTTGTATCAATATTGAAGTCTTGTGTTGTATCAAGATTGTGGACCTCGATTTGTTGAGGTGGTTATACTATGTGATATATTACTATTCATGGTCATAGAGTGCTATAAGTATCCTTTAGGGATTAGCTACCCCTATAGTGAATTACTTTAGTATATGACTATATGGCTCGGGGTAATATATATGATCATCAGTATGTATGGAATAATTATTCTAAGTATGATATGATAAGATGGATAAATAATATGCATATGGACCATGCATTAATTATTTAATGATAAAGATATAAAACATAAAAAATGTCCGAGTGAACTCAAGTTATAAGTCTTAATTAAAATGTGAATGCCTCAATCAATGCCTTAATCAAAGCATCAACTGAACTATTAATGAATGTAATCATTTAAGTAAAGAAGAGATTGATGTTCATCTTCAACATTTGTCTTCTTGATCACTCTTATAACTATAAATAAAAAATATCTTAAGTTTTATAAGTTTTTTGAGTTGATAATGATGCTATCTCCTTAAAATCCATCATAGGATCAAAGGTCTAAAGTAATGGAGGAGTAATCCTCCACTTATGCCCTAACATTGTTCATATGTAAGTAGATACAACTTAGGCAAATGGAAAATTGGTTCCATTATAGAATACCGATTTATCCTTGGTATTTAACAAAAATTTGGCCACTCGATCAAGGAATTCGTCCATATTCCTATTACTACTAATTCTTTGCTAATTGTGTTGAGAAAGTTGGGGTCCTTGAGGAAACAGTATCTCTCTTGGTGGCTCCATGTTGATCCTAGATCGAATTATATATATTATTAATTTTAGGCACAACTATTTTAAAGGAAAATTTACATAATATTTGAGATTTCATATATTTGTGCCATGTTTTTAGGTTGGAATACATACTTTTAAGAGTTAAAACGCTTGATCATTTTTTTCTTGAACTTGAAAATAAAAAGACTAAAAAATGTTTCTTCAACAACTGTTTAAATATTTCCCCAAAAAATAGTGCAAATGTTTGATTATGTGTTGCAAATGTCTCATTTTGTATTGCAGAGGTTTGATTTACAACTATAGAGTCTTGTCTTTAGTTATGAGAGTTTAACTTTGCATGGAAGCCACTTCGATTTTGATTGTGTTCTAAAATACATATTCATGTTACATAAGGATGATTTTCAAACCCACAAAGTATGTTTAAAAACCATTATGAAATGTGCAATAATTGTCTCTTCCTAGCAAGTGTTGCAGAGGTCTAATTTATTGTTGTAGATTTAGAACTCTGCAAGTGGTGATCACTTCCATGAAAGGGGAAATGGTTGTGTTTTAGACACAATAATTATATGTTAGTCTCCACTTGATTCCCTTTGACAATATTCAACTCCATTTTTATATCTCAAGGTACTTGGTACTCATATTGTATCATGGTAAGGTTTCCATTAATCTTGGGCGATTATATTATCTGCACAAACCAAATTGGGTTTTTGAGTTGTATTTATATGATAGCATTTTAAAGAATAATAACTATTTTGTGAGATTTCTAGCTATCTTGAACTTGCAAGCACTAAAACATCACAATTATTCCACAAAACACAGCAAATTCCCCAAGTTTGTCACTAAGGGTTTCTGGGTTGTTTGGATTCTGGAAACTTTTTTTGTATGGATATTTGAAATCTGTCCTAGGCACTCCAAAATGATATTTGATGCATGGAACACCAAGAACAAGTGTAAGGATCTCCATTTCCTTATTCAATCTAAACATTGTCATTGGATCTAAGATTTATACATTATTACAATCTAAATATTGGCATTGACTCTAATATTTTACGCTTTATTACCAAAGGGTTCGTGAAACACAAGATAAGAGTTCAGGAAACACAATTCAATATGTTGGACATTTTGGGAAAATAAGGGCCAAAATCCCAACCATATTTAAATATGCATAAAATGAAGGAGAATTGGAGGGTTGAGGGATCATAATAAAATATTTTTGCAGCATATTAGTCTATAGTAAGAAGACGAGAAACACCTTTTGTCTTTTTTTTATAAATTCTTCTACCACTTTAGATTGAGACCATAATAGAAACATTATTCTGGCATGTTACTCTACAATAAAAACGAAGATGGGAACAACATTTGTCGTTCATATAAATCATTCTATCCATTCATTTTGGAAGGAAAGTACCTGATTACAAATGTTGTACATAAAGATAGAACCTATCACCTAAGCCCCAAAGACTTCCTTTACTTGTAGAGATTCTGATCCATTTGTAGAGTCTTCAATAACTCTTATGTGACTCTGAACCATAGGTCGTGATGCATATTTTTCTTTAATAAGAGACTAAAACGCATACTTCCACAAATATAGGCCAATTTAATCAAGTCCTTCCTCAATATCTTTCCTGTTACATTTTTTGGAATCTCATGCACAAAATCTACATGATGAACCTTCTTGTATGGTGGCAACTATGAACTTACAAAGAAAGAGCTAAACCAAGAAGAATTAGGATGTTTTCTAATTATAGTATTGACACTTGACAACAGTTGAGAAGTTTGATGGAAACTTGAAATATTCGAAATTATCCCTCTCCTAACTTACAATTGTCAAAACCTCTAATGATACTTTCACAATCCTCATGAATAGATAATTTGCTCATCCACTTACATGTTGTGTGGATGGTGAGTACATATTTGATTGAGAAACATAGACAAGACCAAAGGAATGTGTTCAACATGATGTTAGATAGATTGTGCATAACAATTGATTGTTTACAACTATACAAGTGTAATAACTTCAAGTGAATGGAAAGGAACTCGAGCTAATCAAAACAATTGAATTATCTCCCTAGTAGGCTAATTATCATTTTTTTTTCACTTTTTCATTCTCTCCTTCACCAAGGGAATAAAAAGTGAGTAGAAGGCTCAATGTCTTTGAAAGATGTTTGAGAGATTCCAAGGATAGAATCCAATGTGTTCTTCACAAAAAATTGAGTTACATAAGGTGCCACATGACAAATACTTTGAAATAATTGAAATAGACCCTTGTGATCCTCAACCACTTTTTTCCTCCTCATATTTACGAATGTGAACCATCTACTTACCCGGATTAGAGGAATTTTGGGGTCTAAAATGGGCCTCCTAAGGAAAATAATAAAATAATAGTTAAAATAAAAATAATAATAGTTAAAATAATAAAATAATATTGATTAATTTTGGAGGAAGAAAGAAAAAACTACTTTTTTGTGTTCGTATTTTCGACATATCTCCCTGTGTTTTTACTCAAATTTCGATCGGGAGAGCTCGTTGGATGTGAAATTTGATTCCGCATCCAACGAGTACCCACAATGCATACTTTTGACGGACCCCACTACCCCAAAAACAAGAAATACCTGAAAAAACGTGATGATGACATCATCATCACATTTTTTCAGGTATTTCTTGTTTTTG
>LPNX010834006.1:160401-179857 GCA_001517045.1 Pseudotsuga menziesii
AATGATTAAATGGAGAAGTAGCTTTCATTTTGGATAAATAATTTCACAGAATTTGTTGTGTATTAGAATCCCAATCCTTAATTCCTTCCATCATATGAAGGACATGACATAATTTTGGATAAATATATGTTCTTGTTATCTAGTGAAGTATAGCAGATCTTGGTACTTTCTTTCAAATTATGCAAACACTAGAACTTGTAATTGATATGATAGTTCAATTCTTCATTCTGATAGCCTTGCCTTAGTGATTCATAAACTTCTTTAAAGTCTTCATCCTTAGTATATAGTTCAACACAACTTGTACGTACTAAAGGACTTTGTTGAATGACAATAGAAGCATTTTTTGGAGGTCTAGATAACATATCTGCAACTTTGTACTCAATTCATTTCTTATACTTAATAGTCAAATGAAATTGCTGTAGAAAACCCCACCCACCTGAAACGCCTTGATTGTTGTAGCTTAGTTTGTGATTGTTAATATTGTAGTGGTTGATGATCAGCATGTATAATTGTTTCTTTACCCATTAGGTAATGTTTCCACTTTTTAACACGTTGTACTAATGCATACAACTCTTTGTCATAGGTTGGATAGTTGATTATAGTTTTAGAGAAAGTCTTAGACTGATAGCATATTATTTTTTTTATGTTGCATTAAGACTGCCCCCATCTTATAACCACTAGCGTCGGTTTCTACCTCGAATGGTTGTTGTAGCTCCGACATTGCAAGTACTGGAGCTGTGATGATCTTTTCTTTTAGTGTGTTGAAGGATTTTTGTTCCTTTCCTTCCCACTGAAAGAATTTTTTCACACTTGTCAAAGCATGCAAAGGGGAAGCTATAAAGGAGAAGTTCATAATGAACTTCCTCTAGTATTGGGATGCTCCCAAGAAGCTTCTTACATATGTTACATTATTTGGATTAAGATTGTTTACAATAGACTCCACTTTACAGGGATCAATATTCAATTCACCACCCCCTAAAATGTAACCTAGATAAACTAAAGATGTCTTTCCAAAATCACATTTAGACGTCTTTAGGTACAATTTTTCCCTTACAAGTACATCCAATACCTGTTTAACATGCTTGACATGCTCTTTCCAAGTTCAACTGAAAATCAGAATATCATCTAAGTAGACTATAACAAAGTCATCAATGAAGGGCCTAAACACATCAATCATCACCCTCATAAATGTCATGGGTGCATTACAAAGCCCAAAGGGCATTACCATCCATTCATACTATCCCTATTTAGTTTTAAAAGCAGTCTTCCAAATATCATTGTCATGAATATAGATTTGATGATAACGACTTCATAAGTCTAACTTAGTGAAAAATATTTCATTCTTAAGTTGATCTAAAATATCATCAATTCGAGGAAGAGCCTTACGTGTTCTTTATTGTGATTTTGTTCAATTCCCTGTAAACAATGCACATACACCATGTGTCATCTTTCTTTGCCACCAAAACAATTAGTGAACCGCACAGAGATGAACTTGGTCAAATGGCCCCTCTCTCAATCAATTCCTAAACCTGTTTCTTTATCTCTGCATTCTCAACAATGGAACACATGTACATACCAATATTAGGAATAAGTGCTTCCTACTATAAATGAATTTCTTGTTGAATTTCCCTTTTAGAAGGTAAACCTTTCGGTTCTTGAAAAAAAATATCATAATGAGATACCACTTTTATCAAGTCCTTTTTAAGTTTAGGATCACAACCTTTAAAGGATTAAGTTTGTTCAACATCTTTTACTTTTACCATCATAAGAACAAAGTTCTTACTTGCATTTATTAACCTATTCATTTGATTTGCAGAAACTAAAGAAAGATTAGTTTTCATGTGATGTGCACGAACAATATATTCAATACCATCCTTATAAGTGAGTTTATACTTGTTAACTTCCCTATAAAAGATAGCCTTCCTATCATACAAATATGGACTACCCAACACAATCCCACAGATATCCAATGGAAGCACATCTAAGTCTACCTCATCAACAAATCCAAAAGTGATGGAAAGCCTAAGTCTACACTATTTTGTAACTTGTAATTGTGTATTATCACATACCCATCCAAGTGGATATGGTTTAGGGTGTAACTTAGTTTCCGATTGTAATTTCTTAACAATTTCTTCTGAAATGAGGTTTGCTTGTGATCCACTATAAAAAAGAGTATCAATGTTTGTATGTTTAGAGATTACTCCAATATGAAATAACTCACTCCTCTTTCTTTCATTACTGACAGGTTCATTTCTCGAAATAGAACAAGGATGAATTTTAACTTGAATGCTTGTAGAAACCACCTTAGTTTCATCCCTAGAGTCTGACCCCAAATCAAGTTGGATTGTTGCTGCAGTAGTCTTTTTGTCTTCTTTATTCTGAAAATTATTAGGATTGAGCTCTGGATGAAGTTTCCAACATTTTGAAGCATCATGACCTTTCTTCTGACAATGAGTACAGGTAGGTTTATCTCCTTCATTCTTCACAGTAGTTGCGTGTTTACCTTTCCCCTTAACTTTAAACTTGTTTCCATCTAGTTTGAAAGGTTTTTTTGGAAAATTTCTCTTTGGTATTCTTCCCCTTTGTCTCTATGTGATTTGCTTGAACACATATCTCATCAAGGTTAATCAGATTAAACATCAATATCATATGACGTAAATAACTATGCAATCCTCCTATATACTTGAGAAGAGTTTCCTAGGTGTAGAGAGGTATACCAAGTACCAATGCTCTTTTTTTAGAATTCTTATGTGTAATCTTGCACACTTTGTCCCTTACCTTGCCTCAGATTCTGCAAATCCATCATAGCTTGTTGCATGTACCCTAAAGGATAAAACTATTTTTTTAATGTTAATGTGAACTCATACCAAGAGGAGATGATTTTACCTTTTGTCGCAAGATCCTCTTGAGATCTTCTCTCCCACCAGATGAGAGCAGTTCTTCCAAGTCCGAGAGAAGCCAACTTAATTTTAATGTCATCTTCAATAAACTTTTGAATACTACAATAAAGTTCAATTTGACGGATCCAATTGTCCAATTTCTCAGCATTAAGCTCTCCATTATAGATAGGTAATTAGAAATTAATATCTAGCTTTAATTGAGGCACATTAAAATCAATATTTCCCTTTTTCTTTTCAAATGGAGAATGTAAATAACCATCAATATAAGACAGAGAAGATGGTGGAGTTTTAGGAGGTTCCTCACCACCTCCTTATTTTTTACCTTCATCATGAGATGGACCTCCTTATTCACCTCTCTTCTGATCTTGATAGAGCTCCTCTACCATCATTCGAATTCTCATGAAAGATTTCAGAAATTCTCCTTCAGATGGGATAGAAGAAGTTGCTTCTTCTACTTTTGGTGAAGACAATTTCCCTCTTCTTTAACCAATCAATGGATCAAACTCTTCAAGTTATCCTTCACCACGTTGAAGTCTAGATCTTTTTAACATCAACTCGCAATGCAATGGTTATTTAGCTTTGATACCAATCTTGATATGAAATTTCATGATCTTCTAACCATAAATTTGCATGTGAAATTTCATGTTAAATATTCATAAACATGCTGAAAAAGTGAAATTTTAATGCTTAAAATCAATCACATAAGAAAATAAAAGAGATATGAAAACCATAAAATGAATATAACAATTGATAACGGAGTTAACCCCTCTTGGGCTACGTATTCGAGCGCCACTTCCAATGGGAAGCCCTATCTTATTAAGTCTTTAAAGCTTACAATATTGGGTTCTTGGAACCACTTCTGTTTTCTGTCAGTAACCAACAAAAACAGACAACACTACTGTCATGCCCTCGAAATTTTGAGAAAAATGAGTATAAAGTCGACTATGTTTTCTTGAGGCCTCCTTTGACACACACATCGAAAACACACTCTCCCATTAATGGTCATACCTACCTCGAGATCTGTGTCGAACCCTGTCTCTAGATCTGTGCCTGCACCTGATCTTTGAACTCATATACCTGTCTTGGACCTTGAGTGTGGTTTATATAATGGTTTGAAATCAGTTTTTGGGCGCATTTTTGTGGGCCACGCGCCCTTTCCTCCCATGGAAATATGACTGCAAACTCTTAAAGAGTTTTTGTTGTGGCTTAACCAACAGATGGGTTGTAGCCTAATGGTTAGCGCATTGGACTATGGGGCAGAGGTCCCGGGGTCAAACCCATGTTCCTCTCCCCAACCTTCGTGATTTTGATATGCGGTGGATATGAAATGTATTGGCGGACTATAGAGTTGGCTCATGTTTTTGCAGTGGAAATATAACATATGGTAATTGTAGCATATAACATATTATATGGTGTATGACAATGAGATATGACTTAGCATTTGAATGTGGTTCCACGGGTTTTGTTGGTGTATGGACATGACTATGGTCTCGGTGTTTACCATGAGGTTTAGGGTTATGCCCTCGACCTGCCCATTTTTCCAATTGAAATACTATACAACTTTATATAGTATTTATGCCACATCTTTAACAAGGCACACATTTGGGAGATTTGGCTAGCGTGACATTGCAAAGGCTATAGGGACTTGGAGGTCTTGTGTTTAAATCCCATAGACTCTAACAAATTTTGCTAAACCATTCATTTGCCATTTTTTTACCACTTTGCCCATTTTTTTACTTTTTTGTCAAAAATTCAACCACTGATAACTTCGGCATCTGGAGGTCGTTTCGTGCGAAACAAGCGTTGACGACAACATATTTACCATGGTAAGATTTATTTCTCTGTTTGAAGACTTATTTAACGATCAACAATGAAAGATCCCCCTGGATCAATTATTTATGCATGCACACTAACACAATTTTTGAACATGGAAAAGGAAGATTAGTTACATAGAGTTATGAGTTGTTTGCACAATGTGAAGAGCCAACAATGGTAGAGTAGTGACTATTATAGTACGAAACCAACCATGTGAGGTGATGAGAGGATTTATATCATAAATTGCAAATAATACCAAAAGGAAAACCACTTCCCTCTCACTTAAAATCCTTAGTTTGATATTTTCTAGCAACACATATGTAGTAGGGTTGGGCATTGGGCTTGCATTCTCATGAAAGATTTCATAAATTCCCATTCATATGGGATAGAAGAAGTTGCTTCTTCTCCTTTTGGTGAAGACATTTTCCCTCTTCTTTAACCAATCTCTGGATCAAACTCTTCAAGATATCCTTCACCACATTGAAGTATAGATCTTGTTAGCATCAAATCACAATGCAATGGTTGTTTAGCTTTGATACTAATCTTGATCTGAAATTTCATGATCTTTTAACCATAAATTTGCATGTAAAATTTGATGTTAAATATTCATAAATAGGCTGAAAAACTGAAAATTTAATGCTGAAAATCAATCACATAAGCAAATAAAAGAGATATGCAAACAAAAAAATGAAGATAACAACTGATAACAGAGTTCACCCCTCTTGGGCTACATCTTTGGGCCACTTCCAATGGGAAGGCCGATCTTATTAAGTCTTTAAAGCTTACAATATTCAGTTTCTGGAACTACTTCCATTTTCTGTCAGTAACCAACAAAAACAGACAACACTATTGTGATCCTCTCGAAAATTCGAGAAAAATGATTATATAGTCGATTATGTTTTCCTCAGTCCTCCTCTAGCACACACATCTAAAACACACTCTCCCATTAATGGCCGTACTTTCCTTGAGATCTGTGTCGAACCCTGTCTTGAGATCTGTGCCTATGCCTGAGTTTTGAACTCCAATACCTGTCTCGTCCCCTAAGTGTGGTTTATATAATGCTTTGAAATCAGTTTTTGGGCGCAGTTGTGTGGGCCACACACCCTTTCCTCCCATGGAAATATGACTAAATATGACTGCAAACTCTTGAAGAGTTTTGTCATGGCTTAACCAACGAATGGGTTGTAGCCTAATGGTTAGCACGTTGGACTACAGGGAAGAGGTCCTGGGGTCAAACCCGCGGGCCTCTCCCCAACCTTCATGATTTTGATATGCGTTGGATATGAAATGTGTTGGCAGACTATAGAGTTGGCTCGTGTTTTGTGTGGTGGCAATATAACATATGGTATCTGTAGCATATAACATATTATATGGTGTGTGGCAATGAGATATGACTTAGCATTTGAATGTGGTTCCACGGGTTTTGTTGGCATATGGACATGACTATGGTCTCGGTGTTGACCATGGGGTTGAGGGCATAGCCCTCAACCCTTAACCCGCCCATTTTTCCAATTGAAAGTGACTATACAATGTTATATAGTATTTATGCAAAAATTTTAACGAGGAACACATATGGGAGATTTGGCTTGCAAGACATTGTGAAGGCTATAGTAACTTGGAGGTGTTGGGTTAAAATCCCATAGACCCAACCAATTTTGGTAAACCATTCACTTGCTATCTTTTTACCACTTTGCCCATTATTTTACCTATTTGTCGAAAATTCAACTGCTGATAACTTCGGCATCCGGAGATCATTTCGTGCGAAACGAGTGTTGACGAAGAGCTCTTTAACATGGTATGCTTTATTTCCCTGTTTGAAGACTTATTTAATGATGAAAGATCCTCTTGGATCAATTATTTATGCATGCTCACTTACACAATTTTTGAACATGGAGAAGGAAGACTAGTTGCATAGAGTTATGAGTTGTTTGCACAATGTGAAGGCCCAACAATGGTAAATTAGGGACTATTATAGTAAGAAACCAACCGTGTGAGGATATGAGAGGATTTATATCCTAAATTGCAAATAATACCAAGAGGAAAACCACTTCCCTCTCACTTAAAAGCCTTAGTTTGATATTTTCGAGCACACATATGTAGCAGGGTTGGGCATTTAGCCACATAAAATATTAACATACATAATTGAATTGGCTTTTTGCAGCTTGGTGATGGCATCTAGGGTAGGTATGAAGGGGACGGTGAGCCTTTATTTTCTTATGTTAAGATGGTGGGCAGGAGATCAAAAGGAAACCATAATCATGAGCCACATATGATCATCTATCAATGCCACAACAAACCCCCAATTAAGATTTCCCATATGAATCATAGAATTTTCCTTATTTAATCTTATCCAAGATTATATACCAATATCTTGTAATGCTTAAAGTGATCCACTCATTTAGTTGAACCTTTTATGAATATGTTATCACTACCCTAATAAATAAATATACGAACTAATTTTAAAAATTACTTAAATCTTAATCCAAAACAAATCAAAGTAAATATTAAATATAAAAATGATGTGAGACATGTTGTCATTTGAATAATATGTATAAAAAATAATATATATAAGAAAATAATACTATATGTGTGTTACATGCTGTCATTGGGGATGTGTGTTACCCCTTGCGGGATGTCTAAATTATGTCTAGACTTTGAGGTACAACCTTCGTTGTAAGTCGGGGCAATATTCCCCAGTGTAACATCATGTAATGTGTATTTGGAGTCTCTTTGGGAGAAGTCGACTCTGTTAGGGGAGACATGTGAGCCCAGTCTTATGTTTGGTCAGTGACTTGAAGGGGTAAAAATAGAGAGGCGCTCTCCCTCATTTACACACAGCTCACACTCTCAAGTTCGTATGAGAGAGAGAGAGAGAGAGAGAGAGAGAGAGAGAGAGAGGAAAGATAGATAGCTCTTGAATACTTCTTATTACTGCTTTTTCCCATCTTACTATTCTAAGGAAGTTTGCATGGTTTTCTCCTTTATGGTTTCTTCGGTGAAAATATTTGTGTCTCATGTATCTTTTATATCTTATGTATCTTGATGTACTCAAGTTATTCTTTTAGATAAAGATCCTAAATAATTTAATCAGATCTAAAGAAAATCTAACACTTGTAATGCTTAAGGTGATCTACTTAAGTTAGCTAAACTTTTTATGAATGTGCCATTACTACCCTAATAAATAAATGTACAAATTAATTTTAAAAATGACTTAATTTTCAATCCAAAACAAATTAAAATAAATATTAAATATAAAAATTATGTGAAAAATGTTGTCATGTGAATAATATATATAAGAAAATAATACTATATGTAGTCGTTTTATTTATTATCAAATCTATTTAATCAGCATAATAATATATATAAATACCATATCTCTGGTATATTTCTCTCTCCATAATAAGAAGGTAAAAAACATCAACCATTATCATATGATATGCAAAATGCATAACATCACAATAATGGTAACATTGCTGATTCTAATAATCCTTTGACCGAATACAAATTTGATTATTTTAATTGGAATTGTTGAAAGGATAATTTTGGAGTGGCTCCAGCTCAAAATCTACGAGTCAGCCCACTCAAAATCTACATACATTTTGTAAGAGAGGGACAGACTAATATATTAGTCGTCCACCCACTTGTGGGGTTTCTATATATATAGACGAGCGAGCTGGCACAATCAAACCAAACGAAGAGTTCTTCACGGTTATGTTATCATATTTTGTGAGGAGGCGAAAACCACAACTATAATTCTTCATATTTTCTGAGGAGGCGAAAACCAGAACTCGAATTCTTCATATTTTCCGAGGAGGCGAAAACCAGAACCCGAATTCTTCATATTTTCTGAGGAGGCGAAAACCAGAACTCGAATTCTTCTGTTATAATTTTTTCAAAGGAAACGAAAACCAGAACAGTTTTGGCATTATCTAATCTTGCATCTATTTCAAAATGCAGAGCTTAACCCAAGAAAATGAGTCCTCAAGATTGGAAAGAGTCTTCCAAGAAACAGAAAACTTTATCTCATCATCACGCGGGAGTGGTGAAGGTGAAGGTGAAGATGACAAACCTGGAAGGAAGAGGAAGAGGAAATCGTCCACAGCTAGTTCAGTGTTCACCCGGCCTGAATGGAGAGAAGCAGTGATCCACTATGCAGAAAATCTTCCCATGGATGCTTTGATTCAAGAGTTTATTCGTTTTTATCCCAATTTTAATGTCCGAAAGAAGTACAAAAGGATTTCTGTCGACAAATCTGGTAAAACAGCTTCCTGCAACGAAAAAAAGAAAGATGCAGGTGAAGTCACTTATCTTCCAACTGATGTAGTGGAGAACATTCTTTTAAGACTTCAGCCAGCAGATGTGGTAGCCTCTCGATCTATATCTCATCATTGGGGCGCGTTTTATGACTCCAAACATTTCCAGGATATGCATGACCTAGTGGAGAAATGCATTGTGGTTAACAACCAAAACTTAGACATGTGGGCTTTCAGTGTTATTTCAAAACGTTGGTTTCTCATGAAGGTCCCTTGTGATTGGGATACCCTGGGCATGAAGACTCTGGGTGTCAAAGCTGGATGTAGCGGTTTATTTTTGGTGGCCCGATCTGACTTGACTTTATTTGTTGTTAATCCTCTCACCGGTCGGTACAAAAGTTTGCCGAGGATTTTTCCACACACTCGCAAACAAACGTATTCAATTTATGAAATCTTTACTTGTCCATAGAACAGCGGAGATGATAGTTGATGACGAAGAAACAGAAAGCTATAGGGTTATTTGTTCTGTAATTGTCATGAGAAAGAGAAAGACAACATTTATGTCTACCATGCTCGATATGATTCCACAACAGAGAAATGGGAAGCTGGAGAAGTTCTTCCTCTTGGGCATCACCGGTTATCCTCATCAAAATTTCCAGGCCCTCTACAGAGTTATCGTGTTGGTAATGATATGGTCTGTTTCACTGCTACTGCTGAATTACTTTTATATTCCTATCACAGAGGATTGATATCACGCCGTGCCCGGGCGGGGGCCCGACGTTGGGCGGCCCGAAGTTGGCAGATGGAACTACCTTCAGGAATTGAGATCCAAAATAGTCATGTCGAAGGTGATAATCGTTTCACACTCCCCACAATAGTCCACTGTATTTCCGGGCAACAAGCGTGTATTGGGAGATTCAAGGAAAATAGCAATGTAGAAGGGGTATATGGGAGACTCCCTATAGTCCCCCATTCTAATTTGGGCATATGGAAATCTGATGATGGGCAATGGAAACTGGTAAAAATGATTCCAGTTGAATTTATGCAAGCTATCATCGAAACTTCAGAGGGCACAGATTTCCTTGTAGTAGGAGATGGTACTGATGTCATCTGGCTAATGCTGAGGGGAAGCAGTTATATGTTGCAATATACAATAAGCACCGGGGTCTTGCAACTGCAACCCGGTTGTCCTGGAGGTGGATACATGGATGCAAATTTTCAATGGAAAGCAGTTTTCGAAGACCTTGGATTTTATCCAGAAGTTAGTTCAACCATTTTATGAGTTTTTTTTACGTTTTCCAAGAATTAAATCAATTCATGCAAGAATGATTAGATAGGATTTGCTTCCTATCCTTAACGTTTATGGTTTATTAGGCTTTGTTTTTAATCATTTTTAACTGTTCAACCATCTTTGACATTAAATTTGTTGTGTAAATATCTTTTTTTTGTTTACGTTCTTTGTTTTTAAAATGAAAATCCTTAAATTCATTTTCGTTATAAATTTATTATAGTGTTTAAATTCATGGTCAGTCGAATAAATTCTATGTATTTCAAATCAACTTTATTGAATGTTTTCAATTGTTGAACATGTTATTAGTTTCATCATTAAAATATTACATTGAACATGTTATTTATGTTATGTTAAAGCATATGCAAGCAATGCCAGTGTGAGTATGACTATGAGTATAAATAAGAATATGAGTATATATATATAAAGTGAATATTATTAATAAAGTTAAGAAAATGCATGTAAAGAAGTTATAAAAAAAATTGCAAACATATGGTTTCAAATTCTTAGTTTTGGAAGTAAAGTATATGTAAAAAGTCAAAATAAAATTTACAAATCATGGTTTACCATGATTTACCATGATTGGTTTCAATCTTATGGTATTTTCCAAGGTGAAACAAAAAGAATTGATTATTTCATCAATCAATCAAACAGAATATTTGAAGATGAGAATGTGATATGTGTAAAAAATGAATATCATTCCAATAGGAGAAAGTGACCAAGAAAAATATATATATGATGATATAGCGTGGATTTGAAAAGGTATAAATAGTGAACATATCACGATATCGTAAATGAAGAAATAACTAACAAATCTGATAAAGGTAGAAGTACCAAGCAAACGTAGTAAAAACATAAGTAGAGAGTTGACATGGTTAAGGAAATTGGTGTCTCTTGCTAAGTTGGTGCTTAGTAGTGGGGATTTGTGTCTCCAGTAGGTCGGTCGTGTAGCCTACAAAATTTGTTGCAATGAGAGTAGCGATGTGCTCCACAAGCCAGTATAGGGGAGATGTCACACAACATAATGTAATGTGTAACATTATGTTACATTACAAAAAGTAAAACGTAATTAAAAAAATTCATGTTGGCGCATAAAATAAAAAATTAGAACCAAATAAGTATTAAGAAAATATATGTTAAAACTGGATTTACCAAGCACCAAAGGGATCAAAATTCTTGAGGTGTAATTTTTTTTTAAACATGTAAAAAATTTATGATAAAAAAAATTTACACCTCAAGAAATTGGATCTCTCTCGATGCTTGCTAGATCTGGGTTTAAGATGGATCTATGATGGTAACAATAGGTTGCTGACTGCAAATTTTTGTAATTGTAGGTTGCTGCCTACAAAATTATAAATAAATGTTTTTGTGGTTTTCTCCTGAAAGAGTTTCTACATATATTTTGTGTAGTATGGTTAATGTTATGCACGATTTCTTTCTTATGGTTTATGAATGCTTAAATAAATGAAAAGTTTGTCTTATCCTGATTCAACCCGCCTCTCAATATAAGTGTGTGTTCAACAATTTGTATCACAATGAGTTCCTTGAGAAACAGTCTAACTGTTGGATGGTAGATCTTAGGAGCACACATGGATGGTCATGAAGGTTTATGATGATCTATGAAGGCAGTCTCAAGGTTAAGAATGAAAAGCTACAAACTCATACAAAAAAGTATGAAGGCAGTGGCAAGGTTAAGAATGAAAAGCTACAAACTCATACAAAAAAGTTTGACAATCTAAAAATTAAAGACAAAGAGAACTTCTTTGATTATTAGGCTTTATTCTTAATTCTTTTCAATTATTCAACCATCTTTAACATTAAATTTGTTGTGTAAATATTTTTCTTTTGCGTTCTTGTTTCTAAAATGAAAATATTTAAATTTATCTTCCTTAGATTTATTATAGCAGTTAAATTCTAGTTTATTTTATGAACAATCCATCATATAGATTTTGTCAAGACAAAGTGTATTTCAAATCAACTTTAATGGGAGTGTTTCTAGTTGTTGAATATGTTGTCATTCATGTCATTATTAAGGCATTACATTGAAAATGTTGTTATGTTAAAGTATTTGCAAACAAAGTGAATATATATATATTCCATGTCTTTCAACCTAAAGCCCATTTTTGAATTAGGGTTGAAAGGCCCATGTGACTAGGAAGATGCCTAATGGAAATACTGTAAAAACCATGAATACAATCGTGTGCAATCAATTAGAGTTTGAGTTTACCTAGGTGATGTATTATGTATCGGCAAAGGAAATTTGGGACAATATTTAAAACATGAATGAAGGCGGTGACAAGGTTAAGAATGAGAAATTCCGAACTCATAGAAAAAAGTTTCAGGGTATGAAAATGACAGACGAAAAGAATGTTGTAGCCTATATCTTCCGTGTGGATGAAGTGTCAACAACATTATAGGAATTGGTGAAAAAGTTGAAGATCAAATAATTGTTTTAAATTTGTTAAGGGAAATACCCTTAAGATTTGATGCAAAAGTTTCCGCTGTTGAAGAGATGAAGAGCATTGATAAATTAACAATGGATTAATTACATAGGATTCTAACTGCATTTGAAATGATGTTTGAAAAAGGAAAATCCATCAAAGTAAGAAGTAGATTTCAAAGTCTCAAATAAGATGAATAACAAAGAACACAAATCAACCCGTTGTTCCACATGTGAGTCAGACACAAAGGAAGCACATTTTGTGAGAAATATCAAAAACATATATGGAAAATACAAAGGTAAGCTACCATTTAATTGTTTTAATTGTGGAAAAGTAAGACATTTTGCTACTAAATGTCCATATGAAAAAATGAAAGTAGTGATGATGAAAAATACCATAATGTAAAGAAAGGAAGCAAACATTACCAAAATAACCACAAACAAGACAAGCATGAAAGAAAGAAGAACTCTTATAATAAGAAGAAGGGTCTCTACTCAAACGAGGTTAGTGACTTGTCTAAAGAGGGAAGTGAAAGTATTTTTGATGGTGATAGAGAATAAAATATCTTTATGGCAATTGAAAACAAGATTAATGAAGGAAAAGAAGAAGAAACGTTGGATTCAAAAGAAGAAGAAAATGTCAATACAGATGGGGAAGTAGATCTCGAAGAAGAAAATGTCAAGACAGATGGGGAAATGGATCTTGAAGAAGAAACCATGTGTTCCTTAAGTGAAATATATAATTTTAGGAAAAATAAATTTAAACAAAAGGAGCAACTAAAAAAATATGAAGAAGAGGGTCATGATTCAAAAGCCAAAATGTCACAAAGCCTCAACAAAACAAAAAATATTATCATGCACCTAAAGGCTCAATTAGAAGAAGAAATAAGGATAGAATAAGTTGTGAGGATCTAGGCTCGGGTGTTCCCATGAAATGGGTAACACTTTTGGAAAGAGGAGGGTGTGAAATGAAGAAAAATGAGCTCGGTTGAACTTTGGTTAAGCCCTCGATATTTCTTTCAAAAGCTCGATCGAGGGCTTAACCAAGTGCTAAGTCGAGTTTTTTTTAAAAGCTTGATCAAGGGTTATGTAAACCCTCTATTGAAATTTTGAGTTTGATTGATATTTAAACCTCGATTGAGCTCTTCTAACTATTTTACAAAACAACAAAACAACTTGCTAGATGTTATTCCATTTGTACATACTAATAAAGGTCCAACTCGACCATTCATTTGCAGCCTCAACCGATCATTTGTAACCATGACCAAGCCATGACATAGCAATTGATGAACCACCAACCTGCCCACCTCCTGCTACCATTGAGGAATGGCCTCCACACCATGCAGTTGGCAACCTAAAACCAAAAAATATGAATTCCCAATTTCATTATTTCATTAATATTTTTTACTTTTTAGTAATTTTTCAATATATGTTTTTTCAATTTCAACATTTTGTATTTTTATTTTTTAGTAATTGATATGTAATATTTCTCAATCGAAAAAAAAATAGTTTAGCTCAATGAATTTTGACATCCATATCTTGTGAACTAGGAACAATAAACTGTAAACCAACAATCATAACCATAAACCAATCCAGTAAACCATATTTCAACAGTGTTTATTTTTATAAGTTTATTTTCAAGTGTGTATCGATAAGCATAAATATTGCGTAATTTTTTTCAATCGTTTGACAATGCATTGATAATTGAAAAAAATGCATATACACTTAAACTTTAACTTAGATTAAATCCTAGCATCCTCTTCAAAACAGAGTAGTAGTTGTATACTCAAATCCAAAAATGGTGATTCTCATAAATGTATAAATAAATTCAAGATCATTGTTCCTAAACAGTGGGAACACCAATTCGAACACAATGTCGAAGAGAAACTAATGAAAATGCGAATGGAGCAATAATCAACAAAGAAAACATTAGGTACAAGATTAATAAAAAAAACAACCTCAAATGAAAAAAACGAGGGAAAATTCATGTTAGCAAGCTTAAAGACAAACTTAAGAAGCAAACCCAAAATTGGACATATAATCCTAATTTTCTTCTTGTTAGTTCCCAGTGAACTTTTCTAACCAATAGGTATTTAAAATAGTAAGGGGTTTCAATATGATAAATGGACCTCAAGATGAGTCATTAACAACCATGTGGTCTATGAATCAACAAAAATGTTCCTTCAATTTTATCTCATTCTCTACTACTATAACCTTGATTATGGCTTGATCAATGATCAATGGTGTGGAGATTGAGATATGGTTTTAAGTAATAATCGATCTAACTTCTATGATGACTCGATAAAGGATCAAACATCAAGATATTGAGGTCCTCTAAAGAAATAAGACTTAGGTTTGTACTCATGTTGGGTGTCTTTTGATTTATATCCTCTGAAGATGACAACTTGGGATTTTTGTATGATGGTCTCAATTCTCAAGGGCTTCAGCTCTTTGGACCATGAATAATGATGCATGTGGTAGCTTGAATTCCGAGTAACAATAAAATTTTCCACTTTTAGGTACACATGGAAGCAAAGTTTTCCTTATGAATCATCATTATGGTTTTCTTAAATTAGAGATTAGTATTCCATTGGTCAATTCCTACTACAAGGTGATAGCCACACATATGGAATCAAACTTGAAACTACTGTGTGATGCTTCATCAAAGTCAGCTGATGCCATGATGTATCATCACATGATTAGTTCATTGATGTACCTAATGAATATGAGACCATAGATATGCTTTCTTGTGAACAACCTGAGCCAGTTCCTGACGGATCTAAGACATATCAAGCTGATTGCGACAAAACATGTATTGAGATACCTAAAGGGTACAATAGACTATGGGATCAAGTATGACATGAATCATAAGATTAACCTGCACATTTATGTTGATTAAAATTGGGCAGCCAATGCATCTGATAGGTAGAGCAATTTGGGATGCTGCTTCAATTTGGGATCCAGTATGATATCCTAGTTTAGCAGGAAGCCATCTTGCGTGGAGATAAGGCAGTATGGCTTCGTAAAATACTATATGATTTGTTTGATCTCGAGTTAGAGGGGGCTTGTATATTTTTTGAAAAGCATAGTTGCATGAAGTTGTCGAAGAACCCGATGTTCCATGACAAGTCGAAGCATATTGAGATCAAGTATCACTATATGCAGGATATAGTGTAGAGAGGAGCAGTGAAGCTCCAGTACTTGGCGATGGGAGAGAAGATAGCCAATGTATTCACCAAGTCGTTATCTAGAGTGAGGTTCGAGTACTGCAGAGAGAGACTTGGTGTCATCCATATTGAGGTCCCTAGAAAGAGGAAGTGATGATCTCTTTAATAGTGGTAGATGCAGGTTTCCCTAGATGTAACCAGTCTTGGCGTGCTCCCATTCTAGAAATTACGAGAGATCGAAATACATAGGTGCACTAGAGCGAGATATCGCATGGTAGGAGATGCAGGTTATCCCTGGACATAATCAATTCTGACGTGCTCCCATGATGGATATGGTTCTCGCATGGTGGTAGACTTTGGTTGTTCCTATATGTAATCAATCATGGCATACACCCATATTGGATATGGTTCTCGCATGGTGGAAGAAGCAGGTTTTCCCTGGACGTAATCATGTTAGGATTATTAATCCTCCCTTGACCATACTTTCTATTATATTATATTTTCCTAACTTAGGAACCTTAATTAATTAATTGGGTCCACTAGTACCATTGGGTCCATTTTTCCTAATGGGGCCACTTGTACCAATTACTAGAGTGCGGGGAACATTGCTAGAGGTTAACTACCACTTAGTGCATGTGCATGCATTAGTTTGGGTGCCTCCTAGACCAATCCCTACATTTTAGGAGCAACTGGGAGTCCCGACACCAACCTCCATCACTTAGGTGGAGTTGGAACTAGTTATTCTTAGTTAGCCCTTGGTTACCTTTAGTTACTTCACAATCAGTTAAGTAGCACTAGCAATGCATGGATAATGCATGGCTACATGGGAATAAGCACTTTTTCTCACCTACCACACTCAGTTTCACTGAGTTAACTAGATGTCACTTATTGATTGAGTTGTTGGACATTGGGGAGTTGATCTATTGGACTTCGATATTGATTGAGAAACCACGAGTTAGAGATTCAGTTAGATACAGTTAGATCCACTTGGTAGATTCAAATTTCTCCCTAATGCATTCAAATTCTTCCTATTTATAACATATTGTACACTATATTTAATATTGTGAATGATACTGTAAATTCTTGAGCAATACTTGTTCATTTCCTGTGTGGTTTGTTTTGTTCAGTTTCTATTTTCATTCTCCATTCTTTTGCTGCAAACATTATTAGAACTATCTTCTTGAAGATATAAATGGAATTCAAATTCTAATATGGTGTCAGATCCTTCTCATGCAGTTTTCATGCTTATTTCTCCCCATTGAACATTAGAAGTAGTTGGGTTTCCACAGAAGTCCCCTATGATGATTTTCTAGCTCTGAATTTATTTAGAGCAGTGGAGAGGGTGTGACAGACCCTGAAAATAATGTTCATGTCAAGAGGAAAAGCATGATTCCAACAGTCCAAATATGTTATAGCGTTTTACAGTGATATTTTAAAGGTTCAACTTCATATGGATTCGATATTATCAGTTCCTCTTCTTACTCCATCCACAAAATATTCAAAATTTAAGTTGAAGATGATTGCATATCTGAAGAGATAAGGTCTCTATGAGGTATCTATTGGACTTGGTAAAGAGTCTTATAAATATGAGAATGAATGGCTAAATTTCAATGATAGAGCTTTCGGAACAATAGGCATGCTTTTTGGAAGTCTCCAAGCTTGCGCTACCTTTTTGAGTTTGCAGAATACCCAAAGGATCTCTAGACAGAACTGGATAGAACCTTTGGGAAGCACAATGAGGATATTTATAGCAATTTGGGGAGCACATTCAGAACCACAAGATTTATTTACTCAAAATTCTCGGCCTCTACTCTCTTTGATGAAGTTGTTCAATATGAAGAAGAAGCAGAATCTTCCTTGCAGTTAATTCGAATTGAAGAAAGTCTCCTTGGAGTGACTCCTTCTCCTGTTGATCTAGAAGTGTATGAGATATTTGATATCTCATCTCCTCACATGGATGATCCAAAAGAATACATTCAAATATCAGTTGTTGAAGGAAATACCTCCATCCATTCTATGCAAAAATTCTCCAGTGATTCTTCTATTATAAATTCTGTGCATAATTTACCAGTGATTTCTCTAGGAAAGGGTGAGGAATTTGATTTCTCTGTCTCTAATGATATTGCTGGTGTGAAGAAAAGTAATTCTTTGGATATTTTGTAAATAATATCAGATTTTAGGAGTGATCCATTCACTGTCATTGATCTAGAGCTTCCAACAAATTCCTACATGTTTGCATGCACTGATACTCAGGGTATTGAAGAAGAAGAAAACTGTGCATCTACCATCTCGGTGGAGCACACTCTTGGATATGATATGGAATTTATTGGATATGAGATGATATTATTTGGATCTGATATGATATTACTTGGTTCTAGGGTTCAATATCTTTCTGTACTGCTTGTAGCTGTTCTCATCAATTTTGGTGTGAAGAAACAAGTACCAAAAATCTCTTTCAAAGGTTTTGAAGAAGGAGAAAACTATGCATCTGCCAGCTCGGTTGACCACACTCCTAGATCTGATATGGAATTTATTGGATCTGATCTGATATTACTTTGTTCTATGGTTCAACATATTTTAGTACCGCTTGTATCTGTTCTCATAAATTTTGGTGTGAAGAAACAAGTACCGAAAATCTCTTTCAAAATTTCTACTGGGGATTTGATGTCAGTTTTCTCTCATGAGTTTGCTGATATTATATTTTGTAAATATTTGTATATTTTGGAAATAATTTCAGGTTTTAGGATTTATTCAAACACCCTCATTGATCTTGATCTTCTAGCAAATTCCTATAGGATTGCATGCACCAAAAATCAGAAATTTGAAGAAGGAGAAAATTGTGCATCTACCGTCTCGGTGGAGAAAAGTTTTGGATATGATATGGATCTATTTGGATATGATTTATTTTCTGATATGATAATATGTGATTCAGGTTTTAATATTCAATAGCTTTCAGTATTTCTTGTAGCTGGTTTCATCAGTTTTGATGTGACAAATCAAGCACCGCAAGTCTCCTTAAATTTTGTTGTGGAGGATTAAATGTTAGTTCTCTCTTACGAGGTTGCTGATATTAGATTTTGTGAATTATTGGTTATTTATAAAGCTATATCAGATTATGGAGCTCAAGCATTCACTCCTCATAGTCCCAGGGCTTCTCCACCTATCCATGTGATCGCATGCCCATCTCCGCACAGAACTAGTAAAGTTAGAGACGGTCTACTTTCATATGGACACTTGCTCCTAACACTTGGGGATGATTTTACCACTCATGGTTTGATTTTCAAGGCTGAAATATCATTTTATTGGGTGTTCCTCACATGGTTCTAATTCCCAAGAACCTTTTCTCTCTCATCAATTGATTTCAGTTGCTCTACATGGGTCCAGTTTTCACTGTGCAGTTGTTTATATTTCTGATTCAGTTGAGTACATTGTTCTTATTCCAAAGAAGAAGATTCCTCCAGACATAAGAATTTGTTTGGATTCAGAGGTTCACCTACACAGAAGAACTAAGATGCTGCTACAAATGGCAGCAAAAATTTTCACAAGGTTTTATTCAAAATTTGTATTCTTACTTATTTTGAAGGGGGGGGGGG
>LPNX010834006.1:192106-207304 GCA_001517045.1 Pseudotsuga menziesii
CGATGGAGAGAGAACCTGCCACTGATGACTGCAAGTCTCAAGGCACTCAAAATGACTCTAGATTCCAATCCCATAATAAATGATCTGAAGTCGATGGGATGAAATCTGCTGGAAGGAGGGCATTAAGGCATCCCCCATCATCCAACACGAGATACTCAACAAAGCTGTATAATGTGGAAGGACTCGATCATAAGGTGCATGAACCAGTAACTGTATCGGGAATGGCTGACATGCAAAGTCAAGAGAACTGAGGAATGGTCAACTCAGGATTCAACTTCCTTTGAACAAGAGCATAACGATGTATGGTGACTGAATAAAGGAAACATAGACTTGATATACAAACTGGGACATCTCTGCGACACAGGAGGCATCGACAAAGGCTCCATGGGGACTGGAAGCTTAACCAGTCAGTGGAGATAAACTCAAATAAATGAGTACAGCTCCTAAAGTCAAACTATAACCCAACCGATGGATGTGATATACAGTGATCTGTTCGAAGGTGACACGACTCGACAGCTTCCAAAGATAACATCTTTCCTTGTCTGGCTTTTTGGTTTTTTTATTTTGTTTGGACTTTTTCAGTTATTTAAAAAGCTTGAAAAAGAATAAAATGGATTTATAGTTGCAGACAAGGAGGAGATGAGTGTCATAAGGGAAAACAAAATAGTTCCAAGCAGTGGAACATACCTATGCTCAATGCAAGGATACATGTGTAGGATATCGACACTAGGGGGAAAATCCCCTCCCGGTAAAAAAAGCGAAACAAGCTGCGAAGGATATAAAAAATGGCTCTACATGCCTAGACATGAGACAAGCTCAGGCTATATGGCTGAAACGCAATGTCAGGGGAGCCCGCATAAAGCTCAATAAGGCAGGCCAAGCTCATGATAATGCATTCACAACTTGACATGAGGGAGTCCTGAGGGAAATAGGCCAGCAAAAGATCAAGAGGAGTATGAGGCTCTTGCGAAATGTCATGGAAATACTATACAACGGACTCCCACACCCTAAAGGAGAAAACGTCAGCATGGGCACCAAATGAAAATAAGGCGCTAACTAGGGTACCCATGTAAGGTGAAGCTCTACCACTCATATCATGCCACTTCTAAAACATCAAGAAGGTTCCGTGACATAATAGAGTGGGTTCATACCTAAGGTCATGATGAGATGGTCATAAGGTCATGAAAAATGCAAACGTGATGAAACCTAACCGATATGCCAGTTTAGATATGATACCTGAGATCAGCACAAATGGGTCAATCCAACAGCTGAAACGGCATTGAAAAAAAAAGGGCCTCTACATCATGAATTATGTCAAAAACGGTCCAAAATGGTTAGAAAATGTCAAAACTATAGGAAAGGGGGTAAAAATTTTCAAATATTTGAAAATTTTCTATAAAGAGTAAACAATTCAAAATATTATAAAACATTCGAAACTTTTACCCATTAATCTAACCAAATAGTGCTGCCATCTTTCGAATACAAATCTCAAGTGATAGGGATGACGCATTCTCATAGAAGAATGAGAAGCAAGGTCATCCAAAAATACTTCGAGAATTGACTTGAGATCATGGAAGATCAAGGTCATTGCCCACTGAAATGTAGCTCCAGCGTTTTTAAGGCCGAAATGCATTTTTCGATATGCAAAAGTTCCCCAAGGACAAATAAATGCACTCTTATGTTGGTCCTCAGGTTTAATTTGTATTTGATTATACCCAAAAAAGCTGTCCATAAAGTAAAAAGCCTTGCTCCCCGCACACTCATCCAAAACCTGATCAATAAATGGTGTGGGGAAATTGTCCTTAGGACAGGCATGATTCAAATCACAGAAATCAATACATATGCATATCGCTCCCTGCTTCTTATCCACCAGAATGGGGTTTGAAACCCACTCCGTGAAGGGAACAGGATAGATAAAACCGGCTTTTAACAGCTTTTCTATCTCTGCCTTAATCTCAGGTGTTTTCCTCGAATTCACCACATGCAACTGTTGTCGAACAGGCTTAGTGTTGGGGTAAGTCTTAATCTCATGCTCAACAATACGAGGGTCGATATCTGGCATTTCATCGTAAGACCAAGCAAAGATATCACAGAATTATTTAAATAGCTTGGTGTATTCTAGAATCTCAGCATGGGAACATTCCGCCCCAATATAGACATTCTCTATCATGTTAGGATCACGAGAGATGTTGATAGAAATCATTGAAGATATGTTTGCCATGTTTCCATTAGCCATCTGACCAGGAGAGCTTAACGAAACCATAGGACTACCAACTCTTGCACTAAGAACCGCCCTAAATTCCTCACGCTCCAAGCGGTCAAGCTCAAGGAGAAAGTAATATCTATGATGGAGTTCCTCCCATGGTGGCTCAACTCCTGACATAGACTCAATAATCGCTTCACCTGAAGGGAAAACCGTATCAAGGTAGTCATGCATGTGAGAAGACTATACTACCCATGTCGACAGAACATAAGGGTCCTCCTCTTCTGTCCGCAAAGAGGAAGGACTAGGCCCTACAACACACTTGAGATTAGCTTGATAAGCTATCATAAGTTGCAGGTAGTGGCACATCTGTCACGATGGGCTCATTTGGAGTACTCGGTGTAGGAAGAATCCAAGGATCTTCCATATGAATCGTGCGAAAAGACACCGATCTCATAGATTTCGAAGCCTCACCGGAACTAGAACCTATCATAAGAATCGGTGCAGGACAACTAAAGCTTCCCATGACGAATGGATACATGCCTACACCCACACTCCTAGTTGCCAGTTGAGAGTGATCAACGATCGGGATTGAAGCTCCCGAAGATGCTGTAATAGACAGATTCTTGAATGTCGTTTGATCAATCGTGACTATCTTCCCATTATGTGGAAAGCATACAACACGAAATAGGGAAGAAGCAACTACTTGCTTACTGTACATCCAATTCTTACCCAGCAAGAGATTGTAGTCAAGGGGCACATCAACCACCTCGACCTCTATCGCAACGGTCTTCCCTCCCAAACGGACTTTAAGGGAAGGAAGGATGCCATGTGGCCTAAACAATCTGCCATTAAACGCAGTTAACATGGTCGCTGATTTAGATAGCTCATGGGAGCCTAAAACCTTCCAACACAATAAAGAAATCACAGAAGTTGCAGCGCCTTTGTCAATCATAGTGCGCTTGACGATCATATTAAGACATTCTACGTGAATCAAAAGAGACACATAGTAAGGAAAGTGAGGCTGAAGTCCTGTGGTTTCAAATTTAATCACAGAGGAAGAATCATCATCGTTCACACCAAGGGCATAAAGCAACGCCTTCCTTTGCGAAGGACAACTCTGAAGCAATTCCATTGCAGACATCGCATAAGGAGTGTGGCCCAAATCCTCGACAACTGAATAGTTATGGGTGGCTCGAGCATTTGGATTGTGCCCCGAACACTTAAGGACTCCCTTAGGAATGCGAGGTGTAGCTTGAGGTTTATCCACAAGATTCTCAATATGCAGAGGAGACCTTGGTGGATCAGGCTCTTTTCTTGGGCTGGGTTGTGATGAACCATAATCTTTTGCATGGGTCACAACTTTCGTAGCATGGACCATGTTAATGCAACCACAACCACTACCCTCCGGTGGATCTTGATCAGCACCAGACTGGTCATGGGACTTCGAGTTCATATTTTGATTGTATGGTAAAGGGTTAGTTAGCATAGCTGTGCCCTGTACCAAGAACCTCGAAGCTTCATCAATACGAGGGCACAAGTAAGTGAGGTGATCATCCTTACACAACTTGCAAGGGAACTTAACCTTACATTTAGTTTGCTTGTCCCCCCCAGCATTACGGCCGTTCTTGTCATTACTACTGTCATTCTCATTCTTATTCCCACCCTTACGATTATTCTTATGCTTTTTTCTATTCCGTTCGGGCTGCTGGTTACCCTTCTATTTCGACGATTGCACAGAAAGTACACTTGCCATTTGGGCGGGTTGAGATGAAGCCGTAGCTTGTCCTGAAGCAGATTGGTTGATTGATAATTGGCTAACTTGTTTTGCAACCAAATATGCAGGTTTCACACTTGCACAACCCACAATTCCATCGACATGTGGTCCATGTTTGACTTTGGGGTCGAAACTAGAACCCAGAGCGTTGGGAATAATCTCATAGTGACAAACCGGACTGAGCATAAATCAAGTCCAGTTCTCGTGCCCTAAAAATCACTTGTTCCTCATTCTGCACTACGGATGTAGAAACATCCTTCGCTATATATAGCAATAATGACTTAAGGAACCATTCAAGGAGGAATTATGGCGGTATAAAGGCTTTAATTAACCTCTTCCGTCTATGCCACTCTCGAATATGAACTGAGATATGTGTGGCTTTATCCTACCAAAATTTCAACAAGAGTTCAGTACCAACGTCATAGCGCACTGGTAGCTGGAAGTGATTAAGAAAAGTCATCGCAAGGTCATCAAACAAAGCAAATGCTCCCCTAGGTAACTCTATATACCATTTCGCGGCAGACCCTATAAGGGTGCGTTGAAATAGTCTCAAATGGATTGAGTCCTGATGTAAGGAATTCGAAGAGCACCATAGGTGAAACGTAGTAACGTGTTCGCTCAGATCCTCTCCTGGTTTTCCCTCGAACTTAGGTATGTCTGAGGGAAGCTTAGTAGGGACAGCCGGCAAAGCCGGGTCATGAGCTACAGGATCATTCATCAATCTCGACAAGTCAGGAAGATTCAACATCGTGAGGAAAGGGAGCCTAGGATGATGAGGTCGATGGACCACTCCTTGATTCATATAGGTATGATTACCACCATGGCCTTGGCCATAGTGCCCTCCTCCTATTTGACCCGTATAGGGTGGCGTGGAAGCACCAAAGTGTGGTGGACCTTGACTATTAGGAGCTACAAATCCGTAATTAGGAGAGTAAGTAGGTTGTTGATACCCGCCCCCATAAGGTGAAGAACCCTATCCATACTGCGTCCCATAATAGGGTCCATAAGTCATCGCATGAGATGTCCCATGAGACACGCCGTAAGTAGGAACATACACTCCGGAAGTAGGAATATACACTCCGAAAGTAGCAATATACACTCCGGAAGTAGGAATGTGACCTCTAGAAATATGAGCATGACCTCGCGAAACAACAGGTGGTACATGAAGCTGAGACACAACCGGTCTAGTAACCGCAGTATGGACATAACTCGTAGCAAAGTTTCAGCCCGAAGGACCACATGAATGAGGTGGAGGGTGAACATTTGAAGAATTAGGGACAAAGGATGAAGAGATCTGAGTGATCAAGTACATACTATTCCCTATAGTCACTCGTCTCGGATCTGGTGTCCTAATAGGATCACTAACCCTAGACCGAGGAGAAATATGTGATGTAACTTCCACCACCGAGATGGAAGGTGCAATGTGACTAGTGCTCCCAAACCTCTGCGCATGGTAAGGAATGAGAGTGCCCCCAGGCATAGTGTTAGGCTCGAAGTCAGATTCGTCATTAAATGCCAAATCATGTGTAGGAAAACCAGACATACCATAACTACCATAGCTAGTGCTGGCAGGTTCAAAATGAGTCTCGGCATCCTCCGGCATTCCATACTAGTAACGCGTCAATGGGGAATCAACCCTAGAGTGAGTAGGTCTTTCTTGAAAGGTTCCTATCTCAGAAATCACAGGGCTTAACTCAGCCAAGTCGGGTGAAGGATCGTAAGTAGGAGTAAAATCCCCATCGTTTACATGAATGGGAGAAGGTGGTTCAGGAATACCTTCTATATGGTCTCCCATGATGTGTGAATCAATGTGCGAAGTAGTCCACCTGGACTATCTAGGTCTCTCTCCCAAAGGAGGAGGATAAGTAGAAGGCATAAGTCCTGCTAAACGATGAGAACGGTGAGGAGCCATACCCAAATCCACAATGACTCAAAAAATAGAAAAGACTCTCTATTTACGTAAACCTTAGGCAAGCTATCATGCATAGAGAAATCACTAATAAAATCTAAAGCCAAATGCAAGCAATCAAGGGTAGGATAAGTGAGCTCCCGAATGAAGCAGGTATGTCTCGCCTAGGAGAGGCTTGAGACTCCCATACACAACAAGTGGAGGTATGTAACCAATTATTGTGGCCCTCAGCTTCAACACGTAAAGCGACTGTGTTGTCCGACCCCAACCTGGCTGGGACACCCGCAGAATAACCCCTGCAAAGTACCCCCTCGATATCCTAGGTAAGGCCACTAAGGTCACCTCAATATAATCAATGCTCAGGCGGACAGTCGCAGGTGGGATTGACCATATCGGCAGGGGAGCAAATCCCAAAACTCTCGAAAGAGCCCCCATATACGAATACAATCCTAGAAATATCTCCGGTGCTACTCAGTTATGACTAAGGTCATCCCAATCAATAACCGCTNATATCGGCAGGGTAGCAAATCCCAAAACTCTCGAAAGAGCCCCCATATACGAATACAATCCTAGAAATATCTCCGGTGCTACTCAGTTATGACTAAGGTCATCCCAATCAATAACCGCTGACACTGCCTCGTGCTTAACTCCCTTTTGAGAGGAGGATCCTGAGAAACACTGGTTATACCAAGGATTTCACACACTCACCTGGATAGACACATATATGTTGTTGTTTAGTGATCTTGGAGAATTTACTTACAATGAACTATTCCAAGATCCTAAAACCTAAGCTTGTTGTTTCACCCTATAAAAGAAAAGAGTGTAGTTCATTTTAATTTAAGCGTTGATTTTAATTGGCTTTATTACTCAAAAGAGGGATATGGCCATGCAACTAATGGTGTTATGACACAACATGAAGTAAAATGCACACCTAACAATCAATGCAAATGCATTGTGTCCAGGAAAACAGGGTATGCTCCTACGTGAAATGCACAATTTTTCTTCAAATGATGAATGAAAGATTTCCTATATGAAATCCTAACTAATACTCCAAAGCAAATCTAGTGCAAGTACAATGCAAAATGCAAAATACAATGCATGATGATAAGCAAATATTTTTGGATTTTTTGAAATAAAATGAGATACAAAAAGCAAAAGAATGATTCTACAAACCCGAGACTCTGCAAGCACACTCAAACAACACTCAAGCAAAGCACTAAGGTAAAAGAAATCTAATGCACTAATCTCAAACAAAAAATAAAAAATGCCATGACAAGAACCTTCTTAAAAAAAAATTTAGCCTAAAAAAAAATGTCTCTGGTCAGAAATAGAGGTATGAACAGTCTTTGGCAGTGCCAAAAGAGACTCAGCAATCATCAAACTTCACCCAGTAACCATTTAACTTCCACAAGAAGGAAAAACTAAGGGCATATGTGACTATTTGCAGTAAACCCGCATGTATACGCGGAAATCGTAGAGAAACCCGTGTGTATACGCAACTGTGAGTTAAAAATTCGCGTACAAGGAGAAAGGTGCATAAAAATCAAGGTAAATAGACAGGCTGAGACAAAATTCACACCAATCATACACTACCAGGAAAACATGCCCCCAGACCCAACACAGAAACAAGAGAGAAAGAGAAATTCAAATTCATTGAATGCTGATAGAACAACCCCCAAAGGACAACTACTAGGAACTCCCCAGCGGATTCGCCAATTCTGTTATGGAGATAAATTCCTATGGATTGGGGTACCACAACAGACAGCTTGACTCCAGAAATCAATCCTTTCCAATATGTAATAGAAATTAAATGTCTAACACTAAAGGATCAGACCTCGTACCTTATTCCGGATGGTTGAAGTAGATCCCCGTTGAGCTTTCCAACTTCAGCTTGAATTGATAGATTACTTCCTCAACAACAAGTAAACAATACAAGCATTCTATATATCATGGTGTTAGATCTATTCTAGCATATCTAATCAATAATGTATAAGCATTTGACATAATCCCATGGATAAAATATTCATTCAAACACACATTATTGGACAGGAAAAGATATTTCTGTTAATACAAATCGGAGATTACAAGATACAACCTCTGTCGGTACGTCTACGAACCGGAGAAACTGAATTTCCCCACTTGGGCCTCCACCACTTCAATCCTCCATCTCTAGATAGCAAGCTCACAAGCAAAAGGCAAGCTTGGGAAGAACACACAAGTGCTCCAAGGGACAAAGGGATGCAAACTCAAGCATAAGTTCCGGCAATAATGGACTATAGTTTCTTTGCTCTCAATTCTCTCTTATGCCTTCAATGTACCAAGGAGTTCCTTATATAGCTTTTCAAAGGGGTAATGAAAGGTTGAATCCGAGCGATCTTAAGGCATATGGAAGGCCAGGATTCAAGTGAGTCGGCTCCATGTGAAGGAAAACTCCAAAAGGATTTGGATTTTGTACACATCCTGATGTACATGGTTTCAGTGGTCAAACCCGTGTATATATGCAATGATAGGTTTAAAAGTTGCGTGTATCATTTTTCACATGTTTTTAGGGATGTTCAGCAAAACATCAAAGGACAAAAAATGGTCCAAAGGGTCTAAGAAGTCTGCAGCGAGACATGGGAAGGCCATACAAAGTGTGATTCACCTGGATTGGTAAAATCAGCTATAACAATACTGCATCCTAGACATCATTCTTCTTGAACTGGTCTTCCCTTTCTTCTTGGTTACTTCTTCATAGCTAGAGGGTTCTGCATCAGTCCTGACGTACTCCCATGTTGGATATGGTTCTCGCATGGTGGTAGACATTGGTTGTCCCTAGACATGATCAATCATGGTATACTTCCATACTGGATATGGTTCTCGCATGGTGGAAGAAGTGGGTTTTCCCTGGGCATAATCATGTTAGGATTATTAATCCTCCCTCGACCATACTATCTATTAGATTATATTTTCCTAACTTAGAAACCTTAATTACTTAATTGGGTCCACTATTGCCATTATGTCCACTTGGCCTAATGGGTCCACCTATACCAGTTACTAGAGTGTGGGGAACACTGCTAGAGGTTAACTGCCACTTACTGCATGTGCATGAATCAGTTTGGGTGCCTCCTAGACCAATCCCTACATTTTAGGTGCAAGTGGGAGTCCCGACACCAACTGCCATCAGTTAGGTGGAGTTGGAACTAGCTATTCTTAGTTAGCCCCCAGTTACCTTTAGTTACCTCACAATTAGTTAGCTAGTGCTAGAAATGCATGGATAATGCATGGATGCATGGGAATAAGCACTTTTTCTCACCTACCACACTCAATTGCACTAAGTTAACTATATGTCACTGATTGATTGAGTTGTTGGACATTAGGGAGTTGATCTGCTGGACTTCGATATTGATTGAGAGACCATGAGTTAGAGATTTAGTTAGATACAGTCAGATCTACTTTGTAGATTTGAATTTTTCCCTAATGCATTTGAATTCTTCCTATTTGTAACCTACTATACACCATATTTATTAGTGTGAATGATAATGTAAATTCTTGAGCAATACTTGTTTGTTTCCTGTGTGGTTTGTTTTGTTCAGATTATCTTTTCATTCTCCATTCTTTTGCTGCAAACATTATTAGAACTATTTGCTTGAAGATCTAAATGGCATTCAAATTCTAATATGGTATTAGAGCCTTCTCAGGCATGTTTCATGCTTGTTTCTCCCCATTGAACATTAGAAGCAGTTGGGTTTCCACAAAAGTATCCTATGATGATTTGCTAGATCTGAATTTATTTAGAGTAGCAGAGAGGGCGTGAAGGACCCTGAAAATATGTTCATGTTGAGAGGAAAAGTGTGATTCTAACAGTTCAAATATGTTTTAGTGTTTTGCAATGATATTTTATAGGTTCAACTTCATATGGATTCGATATTATCAGTTCCTCTTCCTACTCCCTCCACAAAATATTCAGAATGGAAGTTGAAGATGATTGCATGTCTGAAGAGACAATGTCTCTATGAGGTATCTATTGGACTTGGTAAAGATTCTTATAAAGATGAGAATGAATGGCTAAATTTTGGTGATAGATATTTTGTAACAATAGGCATGGTTTTTTGGAAGTCTCCAAGCCTGCGCTATGTTATGGAGTCTGCAGAATACCCAAAGGATATCTGGATAGAACTAGATAGAACCTTTGGGAAGCAAAATGAGGATATTTATAGCAATTTAGGGAGCATATTCAGGACCACAAGAGTTGTTTACTCAAAAGTCTCAGCCTCTACTCTCTCTGATGAAGTTTTTCAAGATGAAGAAGAAAGATAATCTTCCTCACAATCAATTCGAATTGAAGAAAGTCTCCTTGGAGTGACTCCTTCTCCGTCTGCTCTAGAAGTGTATGAGATCTTTGATATCTCATATCCTCACATGGCTGATCCAGAAGAAGACATTCGAATCTCTGTTGTTGAAGAAAATATCTCCTTCCATTCTATGCAAAAATTATCCAGTGATTGTTCTATTATAAATTATGTGCATAGTTTATCAGTGATTTCTTGAGCAAAGGGTGAGAAATTTGATTTCTCTGTCTCTAATGATATTGCTTGTGTGAAGATAAGTAATTATTTAGATATTTTGGAAATAATATCATATTGTAGGAGTGATCCATTCATTCTCATTGATTTATAGCTTCCAACAAATTCCTACATGATTGCATGCATCGATAGTCAGGGTTTTGAAGAAGGGGAAAACTGTGCATCTACCATCTCAGTGGAGCACACTCTTGGATTTGATATGAAATTTATTGGATCTGATATGATATTATTTGGATCTGACTATGCACCTTGAGTAGTAGAACTATGGTGTGCAGAGGCTGTGGATACCGCGACAGAAGGGGGGAGATGAATGGAAAGATGAGGGCTAGATGGGTGCAAGTTTCGATGAGACTGTGAGGGAAGCCGAGGAATAAAGTGGTATTACGAGGGGAGGAGCAAGGTTTTGACAAGAGAAGAGGGAAATGATAGGGGAAGGTTCGGCATCAACTGAAATGCAAGACCGCAAAGGAAATCCACACAGGACGAAGCAGCCCTACAGTGATGAAGAGGACGACCAGACCCAGGCTATGCCTAGAATAGTAGCAAGATCAAACCCTAGCAGTAACATGCCCACACCTTAGCACACTACTCTACATTCAGGAAGACATACAAGTTCTGCATCGACTTGTTTGACATGCCAACAACATTCTAGTAGTAGATCTGCGTCTGTAGGAAGAAGGCCCAGGATGGGGAACGACGACATGACGTTACCGTTGTTCCATGGAAATGGGACCAACGATCCCGAGCAGTATTGGTTTTTATGTGAAGCAGTGTGGACTATCAGACATACCACAAATGATGACATAAAGAAGGGTCAATTGGTGACCACTCTCTGAGGTCATGCGCTTGAATGGTACATGAAATTTATACAAGTTCCTTAGGGGACTCCTGCGAAGATGCTAGATGAAGTCTGGATAGGACTAATTGAAGAATTCAAAAAAATGGAGTTTGAGGCACAGTATATTGCAGAATTAAAGGAGATTAAGCAATTTCCTAACGAAACCATTCGGGACTTCGACCAAAGGTTCAAGACACTAATGACAAGGGTTAGTTTCAAAATGAGCGATGTTCAACACAAAGAATGGTTCATTGTAGTGCTAGTATGTCATATCCAACGACCACTAATGCAGTAGAATATCACGACACAGAGCAAGGCTCTGGAGATCACAATGAAGTTGGAGGATTTGCCTATTGGAGAAAGTGCAGCTGGTATGAACAAGATTTAGGCACAACTGGAAAACTTGACACTTAGTTACAAGATATCAAGAAGAGGAATGAGAATCGTGAAGATATTTGGTGCACCAGATGTCGTGCAGATGGACATACCAAAGATACTTGTCCCAATTTCTGAAATTATCTGCTATCATGAGCATCGAACCCATTGAGTTGTGGTAGTGTACCATGGTGCCACATATGTCAATTGTATGGGCATCGAAATGAAGAATGTGGATATATGTAGAAGATGGTAACGAAGCCAACAAGCTTATAATGCAATTTTTGTCGATCTGTCGGGCATGAAGATAAAGACTGTTGCGCATATGATCTACTCCCGGAAAGGACATATGACTCATACTATTTGAAGGGTGAAGATCATCAAGCTTTCCAACAAATGCAGCCACAGCCACAGGTGGTGCAGCCAGCACCTCAGTCGCAGTATGTATCGTCGCTGCAAATGCAGTTTATACCGCTGCAGCCACAATAATATAACATATTATATGGTGTGTGGCAAAATATGACTTGGTATTTGAATGTGGTTCCATGGGTTTTGTTGGCGTATGGACATGGCTATGGTCTCGGTGTTGACCATGGGGTTGAGGGCATAGCCCTCAACCCACCCATTTTTCCAATTGAAATACTATACAACGTTATATAGTATTTATGTCAAAATTTTAACAAGGAACACATATGGGAGATTTGGCTTGCGGGACATTGCGAAGGCTATAGGAACTTGGAGGTGTTAGGTTCAAATCCCATAGACCCCAACCAATTTTGGTAAACCATTCATTTGCCATTTGTTTACCATTTTGCCCATTATTTTAATTTTTTTGTCGAAAATTCAACTACTCATAACTTCGTCATCCGGAGCTCGTTTCATGCGAAACAAGCGTTGACGACGAGCTCTTTACCATGGTATGCTTTATTTCTCTGTTATAAGACTTATTTAATGATCGAAAATGAAAGATCCTCTTGGATCAATTATTTATGTATAAATTCGATTATGTTTGCCTAAGGCCTCCTTTAGCATGCACATCTAAAACGCACTCTCCCATTAATGGTCGTACCTTCCTCAAGATCTGTGTCAAACCCTATCTTGGGATCTGTGCATGCGCCTGATTTATGAACTCCAATACCTGTCTTGGCCCCTGAGTGTGGTTTATATAATGGTTTGAAATTAGTTTTTGGGCGCAGTTGTGTGGGCCATGCACCCTTTTCTCCCATGGAAAATCTGACTAAATCTGACTGCAAACTCTTAAAGAGTTTTGTCGTGGCTTAACCAATGAATGGGTTGTAGCATAATGGTTAGCGCGTTGGACTACAGGGAAGAGGTCCCGAGGTCAAACCCGCGGGCCTCTCCCCAACCTTCGTGATTTTGCTATGCGTTGGATATGAAATGTGTTAGCAGAGTATAGAGTTGGCTCATGTTTTTGCGGTGGCAATACCATACTTGTGGTGGCAATATAACATATGGTAACAGTAGCATATAACATATTATATGATGTGTGACAATGAGATATGACTTGGCATTTGAATGTGGTTCCACAAGTTTTGTTAGCGTATCGATATGACTAATAATATATGAAAAATTATGTGAAAAATGTTTTGATTTGAATAATATCTATAAAAAAATAATACTATATGTACTCGTTTTATTTATTATCAAATCTATTTAATCAACATAATAATATATATAAATACCATATCTCTAGTATATTTCTCTCTCAATAATAAGAAGGTAAAAAACATCAACCATTATAATATGATATGCAAAATGCATAAGATCACAATAATGGTAGCATTGCCGATTCTAATAATCCTTTGACCCAATACAAATTTGATTATTTTAATTGGAATTGTTGAAAGGATAATTTTGGAGTGGGTCCAGCTCAAAATCTACGAGTCAGTCCACTCAAAATCTACATACATTTTGTAAGAGGGACCGACTAATATATTGGTCGTCCACCCACTTGTGCGGTTTCTATATATATAGACGAGCCAGCTGGCACAATCAAACCAAACGAAGTGTTCTTCACGGTTATGTTATCATATTTTGTGAGGCGGCGAAAACCACAACTATAATTCTTCATATTTTCGGAGGAGGCGAAAACCGGAACTCGAATTCTTCATATTTTCTGAGGAGGCGAAAACCAGAACTCGAATTCTTCTGTTATAATTTTTTCAAAGGAAACGAAAACCAGAACAGTTTTGGCATTATCAAATCTTGCATCTATTTCAAAATGCAGAGCTTAACCCAAGAAAATGAGTCCGCAAGATTGGAAAGAGTCTTCCAAGAAACAGAAAACTTTATCTCATCATCACGCGGGAGTGGTGAAGGTGAAGGTGAAGATGACAAACCTGGAAGGAAGAGGAAGAGGAAATCGTCCACAGCTAGTTCAGTGTTCACCCGGCCTGAATGGAGAGAAGCAGTGATCCACTATGCAGAAAATCTTCCCATGGATGCTTTGATTCAAGAGTTTAATCGTTTTTATCCCAATTTTAATGTCCGAAAGAAGTACAAAAGGATTTCTGTCGACAAATCTGGTAAAACAGCTTCCTGCAACGAAAAAAAGAAAGATGCAGGTGAAGTCACTTATCTTCCAACTGATGTACTGGAGAACATTCTTTTAAGACTTCAGCCAGCAGATGTGGTAGCCTCTCGATCTATATCTCATCATTGGGGCGCGTTTTATGACTCCAAACATTTCCAGGATATGCATGACCTAGTGGAGAAATGCATTGTGGTTAACAACCATAACTTAGACATGTGGACTTTCAGTGTTATTTCAAAACGTTGGTTTCTCATGAAGGTCCCTTGTGATTGGGATACCCTTGGTATGAAGACTCTGGGTGTCAAAGCTGGATGTAGCGGTTTATTTTTGGTGGCCCGATCTGACTTGACTTTATTTGTTGTTAATCGTCTCACCGGTCGGTACAAAAGTTTGCCGAGGATTTTTCCACACACTCGCAAACGTATTCAATTAATGAAATCTTAACTTGTCCATGGAACAGCGGAGATGATAGTTGATGACGAAGAAACAGAAAGTTATAGAGTTATTTTGTTCTGTAATTGTCATGAGAAAGAGAAAGACAACATTTATGTCTACCATGCTCGATATGATTCCACAACAGAGAAATGGGAAGCTGGAGAAGTTCTTCTTCTTGGGCATCACTGGTTATCCTCATCAAAATTTCCAGGCCCTCTACAGAGTTATCGTGTTGGTAATGATATGGTCTGTTTCAATGCTACTGCTGAATTACTTTTATATTCCTATCACAGAGGACTGATATCACGCCGTGCCCGGGCGAGGGCCCGACGTTGGGCGGCCCGAAGTTGGCAGATGGAACTACCTTCAGGAATTGAGATCCAAAATAGTCATGTTGAAGGTGATAATCGTTTCACACTCCCCACAATAGTCCATTGTATTTCCGGGCAACAAGCGTGTATTGGGAGATTCAAGGAAAATAGCAATGTAGAAGGGGTATATGGGAGACTCCCTATAGTCCCCCATTCTAATTTGGGCATATG
>LPNX010834006.1:212023-301975 GCA_001517045.1 Pseudotsuga menziesii
TTGATAGTGTTTATTTTTCTAAGTTTATTTTCAAGTGTGTATCGACAAGCATAAATATTCCGTAATTTTTTCCAATCATTTGACAATGCATTGATAATTGAAAAAATGCATATACACTTAAACTTTAACTTAGATTAAATCCTAGCATCCTCTTCAAAATAGAGTAGTAGTTGTATACTCAAATCCAAAAATGGTGATTCTCATAAATGTATAAATAAATTCAAGATCATTGTTCCTAAATAGTGGGAACACCAATTTGAACACAATGTCGAAGAGAAACTAATGAAAATGTGCATGGAGCAATGATCAACAAAGAATACATTAGGTACAAGATTAATAAAAAAAACAACCTCGAATGAAAAAAAAGAGTGAAAATTCATGTTAGCAAGCTTAAAGACAAACTTAAGAAGAAAACCCAAAATTGGACATATAATCCTAATTTTCTTCTTGTTAGTTCCCAGTGCACTTTTCTAACCAATAGGTATTTAAAATATTAATTGGTTTCAATATGATAAATGGACCTCAAGATGAGTCATTAACAACCATGTGGTCTATGAATCAACAAAAATGTTCCTTCAATTTTATCTCATTCTCTACTACTATAACCTTGATTATGGCATGATCAATGATCAATGGTGTGGAGATTGAGATATGGTTTTAAGTCATAATCAATCTAACTTCTATGATGAATCAATAAAGGATCAGGCATCAAGATATTGAGGTCCTCTAAAGAAATAAGACTTAAGTTTGTACTCATGCTGGGTGTCTTTTGATTTATATCCTCTGAAGACGACAACTTGGGATTTTTGTATGATGGTCTCAATTCTCAAGGGCTTCGGCTCTTTGGACCATGAATAATGATGCATGTGGTAGCTTGAATTCCGAGTAACAATAAACTTTTCCACTTTTAGCTACACATGGAAGAAAAGTTTTCCTTATGAATCATCATTATGGTTTTCTTAAATTAGAGATTAGTATTCCATTGGTCAATTCCTACTACAAGTTGATAGCCACACATATGGAATCAAAATCGAAACTACTGTGTGATGCTTCATCAAAGTCAGTTGATGCCATGATGTATCGTCACATGATTAGTTCATTGATGTACCTAACGAATACGAGACCATAGATATGCTTTGTTGTGAACAACTTGAGCCAGTTCCTGATGGATCTGAGACATATCAAGTTGATTGCGACAAAACATGTATTGAGCTACCTAAAGGGTACAATTGACTATGGGATCAAGTATGACGTGAAAAATAAGATTAACCTGCACATTTATGTTGATTAAAATTGGGCAGCCAATGCATCTGATAGGTAGAGCAATTTGGGATGTTGCTTCAATTTGGGATCCAGTATGATATCCTAGTTTAGCATGAAGCCATCTTGTGTGGAGATAAGGCAATATGGTTTCATAAAATACTATATGATTTGTTTGATATCGAGTTAGAGGGGGCTTGTATCTTTTGTGAAAAGCATATTTGCATGAAGTTGTTGAAGAACCTGATGTTCCATGACAAGTCGAAGCATATTGAGATCAAGTATCACTATATCCAGGATATAGTGTAGAGAGGAGCAGTGAAGCTCCAGTATGTGGCGACAGGAGAGTAGATAGCCAATGTATTGACCAAGTCGTTATCCAGAGTGAGGTTCAAGTACTGTAGAGAGAGAATTGGTGTCATCCATATCGAGGTCCTTAGAAAGAGGAAGTGATGATCTCTTTAATAGTGGTAGATGCAGGTTTCGCTAGACGTAACCGGTCTTGGCGTGCTCCCATTCCATAAATTAAGAGAGATCGAAAGACATAGGTGAACCAGAGTGAGGTATCGAATGGTAGGAGATGCAGGTTATCCCTGAACATAATCAATCCCGATGTGCTCCCATGCTGGATATGGTTCTCGCATGGTGGTAGACGTTGGTTGTTCCTATATGTAATCAATCATGGCATACTCCCATATTGGATATGGTTCTCGCATGGTGGAAGAAGCAGGTTTTCCCTGGACATAATCATGTTAGGATTATTAATCCTCCCTTGACCATAATATCTATTAGATTATATTTTCCTAACTTAGGAACCTTAATTAATTAATTGGGTCCACTAGTACCATTGGGTCCACTTTTCCTAATGGGGCTACCTATACCAGTTACTAGAGTGTGGGGAACATTGCTACTGGTTAACTGCCACTTACTGCATGTGCATGCATAAGTTTGGGCACCTCCTAGACCAATCCCTACATTTTAGGAGCAACCGGGAGTCTTGACACCAACCTCCATCACTTAGGTGGAGTTGGAATTAGTTATTCTTAGTTATCCCTCGGTTACCTTCAGTTACTTCACAATCAGTTAGGTAGCACTAGAAATCCATCGATAATGCATGGATACATGGGAATACGTGTTTTCTCTCACCTACCACACTCAATTTCACTAAGTTAACTAGATGTCACTTATTGATTGATTTGTTGGACACTGGGGAGTTGATTTGTTGGACTTCGATATTGATTGAGAAACCATGAGTTAGAGATTCAATTAGATACAATTAGATCCACTTGGTAGATTCGAATTGCTCCCTAATGCATCCAAATTCTTCCTATTTATAACATATTGTACACTATATTTATTATTGTGAATGATACTATAAATTCTTGAGCAATACTTGTTCATTTCCTGTGTGGTTTGTTTTGTTCAGTTTCTATTTTCATTCTCCATTCTTTTTCTGCAAACATTATTAGAACTATCTGCTTGAAGATATAAATGGAATTCAAATTCTAATATGGTATCAGAGCCTTCTCATGCAGGTTTCATGCTTATTTCTCCCCATTGAACATTAGAAGCAGCTAGGTTTCAAGAGAAGTCCCCTATGATGATTTTCTAGCTCTGAATTTATTTAGAGTAGTGGAGAGGGTGTGACAGACCTTGGAAATATGTTCATGTCGAGAGGAAAAGCATGATTCAAAAATTCCAAATATGTTATAGCATTTTGCAGTGATATTTTATAGGTTCAAATTCATATGGATTCGATATTATTAGTTCCTCTTCTTACTCCATCCACAAAATATTCAGAATTGAAGTTGAAGATGATTGCATATCTGAAGAGACAATGTCTATATGAGATATCTATTGGACTTGGTAAAGAGTATTATAAATATGAGAATGAATGGCTAAATGTCGGTGATATAGCTTTTGGAACAATAGGCATGCTTTTTGGAAGTCTCCAAGCTTGCGCTACCTTTTTGAGTCTGCAGAATACCCAAAGAATCTCTGGACATAACTGGATAGAACCTTTGGGAAGCACAATGAGGATATTTATAGAAATTTGGGGAGAACATTCAAAACCACAAGATTTATTTACTCAAAATTCTTAGCCTATGCTCTCTTTGATGAAGTTGTTCAATATAAAGAAGAAGCAGAATCTTCCTCACAGTTAATTCGAATTGAAGAAAGTCTCCTTGGAGTGACTCCTTCTCCTGTTGATCTAGAAGTGTATGAGATATTTGATATCTCATATCCTCACATGGATGATCCAAAAGAATACATTCAAATATTAGTTTTTGAAGAAAACATATCCTTCCATTCTATGCAAAAATTCTCCAATGATTCTTCTATTATAAATTCTGTGCATAATTTACCGGTGATTTCTCTAGGAAAGGGTGAGGAATTTGATTTCTCTGTCTCTAATGATATTAATGGTGTGAAGAAAAGTAATTATTTGGATATTTTTTAAATAATATCAGATTTTAGGAGTGATCCATTCACTCTCATTGATCTAGAGCTTCCAACAAATTCCTACATGTTTCCATGCACTGATACTCAGGGTCTTGAAGAAGGGGAAAACTGTGCATCTACCATCTCGGTGGAGCACACTCTTAGATCTGATATGGAATTTATTGGATATGAGATGATATTATTTGGATCTGATATGATATTACTTGGTTATAGTGTTCAAGAGATTTCAGTACTGCTTGTAGTTGTTCTCATCAATTTTGGTGTGAAGAAACAAGTACCAAAAATATCTTTCAAAGGTTTTGAAGAAGGATAAAACTATGCATCTGCCAGCTCGGTTGACCACACTCCTGTATATGATATGGAATTTATTCAATATGATCTGATATTACTTGGTTCTATGGTTCAATATATTTCAGTACCACTTGTATCTGTTCTCATAAATTTTGGTGTGAAGAAACAAGTACCAAAAATCTCTTTCAAAATTTCTACTGGGGATTTGATGTCAGTTTTCTCTCATGAGTTTGATGATATTATATTTTGGAAATAATTTCAGGTTTTAGTATTTATTCAAACACTCTCATTGATCTTGATCTTCCAGCAAATTCCTATAGGATTGCATGCACCGAAAATCAGAAATTTGAAGAAGGAGAAAATTGTGCATCTACCGTCCCGGTGGAGCAAAGTTTTGGATCTGATATGGATCTATTTGGATATGATTTATTTTCTGATATGATAATATTTGATTCAGGTTTTAATATTCAATAGCTTTCAGTATTTCTTGTAGCTGGTTTCATCAGTTTTGACGTGACAAATCAAGCACCGCAAGTCTCCTTAAATTTTGTTGTTGAGGATTCAATGTTAGTTCTCTCTTACAAGGTTGCTGATATTATATTTTGTGAATTATTGGTTATTTATAAATCTATATCAGACTATGGAGCTCAAGCATTCACTCTTCACAATCCCAGGGCTTCTCCACCTATCCATTTGATCGCATGCCCATCTCTGCACAGAACTAGTAAAGTTAGAGACGGTCTGCGTTTGTATGGACACTTGCTCCTAACACTTGGGGATGATTTTACCACTCATGGTTTGATTTTAAAGGATGAAATATAATTTTATTGGGTGTTCCTCACATGGTTCTAATTCCCAAGAATCTTTTCTCTCTCATCAGTTGATTTCAGCTACTCTACATGGGTCCAGTTTTCACTGTGCAATTGTTTACATTTCTGATTCAGTTGAGTACATTGTTCTTCTTCCAAAGAAGAAGATTCCTCCAGACATAAGAATTTGTTTGGATTCAGAGGTTCACCTACACAGAAGAACCAAGATGCTGCTACAAATGGCAGCAAAAAGTTTCACAATGTTTTATTCAAAATTTGTATTCTTACTTATTTTGAGGGGGGGGGGGTGTTCCCAAGAGGTTTTCCCATGTTTCCTTGGTTGTATTAAGCAAAATTTTTATTTCTTGTCTTTTAGATTGTATGTGGGTGACCTATGGTATTGTTACCAGGGCCCACAACTGTTCAAGTTAGGATTCAGTGGGGGGTGTTAGGATTATTAATCCTCCCTTGACCATACTGTCTATTAGATTATATTTGCCTAACTTAGGAACCTTAATTAATTAATTGGGTCCACTGGTACCATTGGGTCCACTTGGCCTAATGGGTCCAGCTATACCAGTTACTAGAGTGTGGGGAACGCTGCTAGAGGATAACTTCCACTTACTGCATGTGCATTCTACAGTTTGGGCACCTCCTAGACCAATCCCTACATTTTAGGAGCAACTGGGAGTCCCGGCACCAACCTCCATAAGTGATTTAGTTAGGTGGAGTTGGAACTAGTTAGTCTTAGTTAGCCCCTAGTTACCTTCAGTTACTTCATAATCAATTAGATAGCACTAGAAATGCATGGACAATGCATGGTTGCATGGCAATAAGCACTTTCACTCACCTACCAGACTCATTTGCACTGAGTTAACTAGCTTCCACTGATTGATTGAGTTGTTGGACATTAGGGAGTTGATATGTTTGACTCCAATATTGATTGAGAGACCATGAATTAGAGATTTAGTTAGATACAGTCATATCCACATGGTAGATTCAAATTGCTCCATAATGCATTCAAATTCTTCCTATTTGTAACCTATTTTACACCATATTTATTATTATGAATGATACTATAAATTCATGAGCAATACTTGTCCATTACCTGTGTGGTTTGTTTTGTTCTCTTTCTATCTTCATTCTCCATTATTTTGCTGCAAACATTATTAGAACTATCTGCTTGAAGATCTAAATGGCATTCAAATTCTAATAAATCATCCCTGACATGCTCCCATTCTGAATATGGTCATCCCATGGTAGAATAACGATGGTTGTCCCTGGACGTAATCAGTCCTGGCGTAGACACAGGTTGTCCTTGGAAGTAATCATTTGTGGTGTGCTACCATGTTGGAGATGATGAGGTGTCCACTGGTCACAAGAGAATTGGTGTGGGCCTAGGTGATTCTCACATACTAGTAGATGCAGGTTGTCCACGAGATGTAATGAGTCCTGGTGTGCTCCTATATTAGTAGAACGTGGGTTGACCATGGAGAGAAGTAATGCACTTGGTGTTCTCCTAGGATATTCTTGCATAGTTGTAGATGCAAGTTTTCCTTGAGACATATTGAGTTTTGACATGCTCCTATGCTGGTAGAACGTAGGTTGTCTATTGGACATGTGGTGTGCATCTAGGCTGCTCTCTATGTGTGACGATGAGATGATATGGATGCGATGAGAGGAGGGAAGGAAACACAGGTGATTGAATTGGAAATGTAATGTATGGTCATGGGGTACCTACACAGTGTCTTAATTGTGGATATGATGAATACTAGACAAGGGCTAGGCCTACATCCAATATGAAACATGGTTTCTCTATATAAACTTATTGTGATGGATAGATTCGACAGATGTCACTAATCAATGATTGACAAGATGAGGACTACAACAGCAATGACGATGATGATCTAACAATGATGACCTAACCAGATGGGGAAGACTCTCAATGTATATCTCATGATTGGGGCATGTTTTATGTCTCCGAACATTTCCAAGATATGCATGACCTAGTGTATAAATGCATTGTGGTTAAGAACTATAACTTAGACATATGGGCTTTTAGTGTTATTTCAAAATGTTGGTTTCTCATGAAGGTCCCTTGTGATTGGGATACACTAGGCATGAATACTCTGGGTGTCAAAGCTGGCTGTAGAGGTTTATTTTTTGTGGCCTGATCTGACTTGACTTTATTTGTTGTTAATCCTCTCACCGATCGGTACAAAAGTTTTCCCAATATGTTTCCACACACTCGCAAGTTTATTCAATTTATGAAATATCTACTTGTCCATGGAATAGTTGAGATGTTAGTTGATGACGAAGAAATTGGAAGTTATAGAGTTTTTTTATTTAGTCATTGTCATGAAAAAGAGAAAGACAACATTTATGTCCAACATGGTCTATATTATTCAAAAATAGAGACATGACAAGTTACAGAAGTTGTTCTTGTTGGACATGGCCTATTATCCTCATCAAAATTTCCAGGCCCTTTGCAGAGTTATCGTGTTGGTAATGATATTTTATGTTTCACTACTACTGTCGAATTCTTTTTATATTCGTATCACAGAGAACTGATGTGGGTGACCCAAAGTTGGTAGGTGGAACTACCTACAGGAATTGAGATCCAAAATAGTCACGTTGAAGGTGATAATAGTTTTACACTCCCCATAATAGTCCACTGTATTTCCGGGAAACAAGCGTGTATTGGGAGATTCAAGGAAAATACCAATGTAGAAGGGGTATATGGGAGGGTCCCTATAGTCCCCCATTCTAGTTTGGGCATATGGAAACATGATGGGCAATGGAAGCTCCTAAAAAACATTCCTGTTAAATTTATGCAAGCTATGATCACAACTTCAGAGGCAACATATTTCCTTGTAGTAGGAGATGGTGCTGATTTCATCTAACTAATGTTGAGGGGAAGTAGTTATAAGTTACAGTATACAATAAACACTGGGGTCTTGCAAATGCAACTTGGTTTTCCAAGAGATGGATATATGGATGCAAATTTTCAATGGAAATCTATTTTCGAAGATGTTGGATTTTATCCATAAGTTAGTTCAATAGTTCTATGAGGTTCTTTTACGTCTTACTAGAAAATTAATTCAATCAAGCCTTATGGCAAGATATGGTTTTATGTGTTTTTTTTTTTTTTAAGTGAGAATCCTGAGATGGGATTGACCTCCTATCCTTAACTTCTATGGTCTATTATGCTTTTTAACTCTTCAACCATTTTTGACATGTAAATATTTTTTCTTTAAAATGAAAATCATTAAATTTATCTCCCTTAGTTTTATTATAGTAGTTAAATTCTAATTTATTTCATGGACAATGGAACATATATATTTTAATATGAATTTTCAAATCAACTTTATTTAATGTTTCGAATGGTTGAACATGTTGTTATTAATTTCATTATTAAAGCATTACATTGAACATGTTGTTATTGATGTTATGTTAAAGCATTTGCAAGCAAGGTTTATATATATATATATATATATATATATATTGAATTTTATTAGTAAAGTTTAAAAAATGCACGTAAATAAGTTATAAAAATATTTTACAAGCATATGGTTTCAAGTTCTTGGTTTTGGAAGGAAGTATATGTAAAAAGTCAAAAATAAAGTTTACACATGATTTAACCTTCGATGATTTCAATCTCATGGCATTTCTCAAGCTGGAACAAAAATAATTGATTATTTAATTAATCAATCAACTCAATTATATTTGAAGAGGAGAATGTGATATGTGTTGGGCCCAGAAATGGCCCTTTTTGACCATCCTTAATTACCTCTTTTTTTCCTATCCTACCCCATTGAGCATGCCAAATAAATGTTTTACCCTCACTCTACTCTTCAATCCACCAAGGTATGATTGGTTATTGTTTAATTTTATTAATACTTATGATTGTGATAATTAAGGCTTCATATCTCTCAATATGCTAACATATGATGGTTTATCAAGGTATTTTGAGATATATAGATTATAGGAAGATCGGACTGAACATGCTACGAAAAGGATGGGCATTCATCGCTCAAGGTGATCACCATCTTGTTAGTTTTTCATCATATAAGCTAGCATTATGATCTTAGGATCTTTTCACTAAGAGAATAACAAGAACAACAATAAAACATAAGCACATCACAAGAGATAAGAGACACAAAGAGTTTTCCTCGGGGAAACCATAGAGGAGAAAATCCTGCAACTTCCTCAGAGATAGAATCAACACTAAAATAGTAAAACTAGAAAACAGTAAGTTGCACCCCCGACAGCAGTAGTCCTCTTCTTTTCTAGTCCCAGTGTATTTCCTTCCTCACTAATGTGCCACACTTGAGTGAGTGAGTGATGTTGCAAGTGATAAATAGAGAGGCTCTTACTCTCTATTTATATTCTTCCGTTCACTTGAAGTGCACTTAATCATGTCGGCCCAACTTAACAATTACTTACTAGAGCCTACATCTCTATGAGTGTATAATAACCCTAGTGCCCCAAAATAGTGGGGACTTTAACAATGACTTGACATGACTTGTTTACATTATTGATCCTCCCGATTGGAACATTGGGGCATGAGAACATGACTCAAATACATAATAGAAACATCACAGAATAAACATCGGGTTACAATACATAAGATACATAGATGAATACATTCTGAAGTTACATATACATCAACACTCCCTCTTAACTAGGAAGGTATTCTTTCGAAACAATTTTCAGCACTGGTATTCTTCTCTATATCAATTGGATCATCTCGTCATCTGCATATTGAGTCTTCAAGTCATATTCATCTTCAAGTCATATTCATATTCAAGTCATCTTCATTGGATCTGGATCATCTCTCGATCTGGATCATCATGGAACATCATCACTGGATCTGGATCATCTCTCGATCTGGATCATCTCTTAATCTGGATCAACATCACTAGAATGGATTTGGATCATCTCTCATTATGGATCAACATCACTATACTGGATCTAGATCATCACTCGATCTAGATCATCACTGCTGTCATCACTGGATCTAGATCATCACTCGATCTGGATCATCACTACTGGATCTGGATCATCACTTGATCTGGATCATCACCAGCTGTCATCACTAGATATGGATCATCACTCGATTTGGATCATCACTGGTGCTATCTCATGATTCTTCTCATCACAGGAAGTTCTACAGAGCCAACCCTTTTTCATGCTGGTTGTAGGCCTACCCGTCATGTAGGTATTTTCCCAGCACTTACATCTGACCTACTCGTCAGAAAGGCACATCCATCCAGACAGGAACACATTATCACAGTCATGGAAGACTCCCATCCAAACAGGAACACATCCTATCACAGTGATGGAAGATTTCAGCACTTACATCTGACCTACTCATCAGAAGGGCACATCCATCCAGATAGGAACACATCCTATCACAGTGATGGAAGACTCCCATCCAGACAGGAACACATCCTATCATAGTGATGGAAGATTTCAGCACTTACATCTGACCTACTCGTCAGAAGGGCACATCCATCTAGACAGGAACACATCCTATCACAGTGATGGAAGACTCCCATCTAGACAGCAAACATCCTATCACAGTGATGGAAGATTTCAGTACTTACATCTCACGTACTCGTCTGAAGGGCACATCCATCTAGACAGGAACACATATTATCACAGTGATGGAAAACTCCCATCCAGACAGGAACACATCCTATCACAGTGATGAGAGGTTTCAGCACTTACATCTGAGCACGTGGTAACACATCCCTCAGTCGCTCCAGAAAGGCTCTACACTTACATCCATCTAGACAGGAACACATCCTATCACAGTGATAGAAGGGCTTGCACTCACATCTGATCCTATGAGAACACATCCCAGCAGTCATATCAGAATGGCCCCCAGTCCTCGACTGAGCTACCTGGTAACTGACCAGCCGCCTCCATTCTCATAGAGAATGGTAGTTTCCCTTACATCCGACCTGCTCGTCGGAATGGCCAACACTCACATCTGACATGGAAGGAACTTAATCCTTTAGCCATGACAGAATGGTTCAACCCTTACATCTTATAAAGTGGGAACACATCCCTCTATCACATCAGAATGGCTACTCAATCCTACACTGAGTGATCCTAGTAACTGACCAGGTGCCTCCATTTCTAGAATGGCAATTTCCCTTACATATTTCCTACTCGACAGAATGGCCAACACTCATATCTGAAATGGAAGGGAGCAACCCTACCACCATGACATAATGGCTCAACCCTTACATCTGACCTGCTCGTCAGAATGGCTATGGATCTCAGCACTCACATCTGACATTGAAGGAACCAATCCTCTCACCATGAAAGAATGGATTTGGGTCTTATCACTTTCTCTTGGAGGAAACCTCGATCTGGAGAACACCAAGCTTCTCCCTGAAGTACTCGAACTTCAGCCTAGCTAATGGCTTCATCAATACATCGGCTATCTATTCCTCCGTCGCAACATACTGGAGCTTCACTGCTCCTCTCTGCACCATATCCCTGATATAGTGATACTTGATCTCGATGTGCTTTGACTTGTCCTGGAACACTGCATTCTCTGAGAACTTCACAGAACTCTGGTTGTCACAATGTATACAAGTAGCATCCATCTGGAGATCAAATAAATTAGACAGTAGCTTCCGTAGCCATACTGCCTCACAACTAGATAAAAAAGATGCAACATGCTCTGCTTCAGCTGTACTAAGTGCCACACGGGATTGCTTCCTTCTAAACCAATAGATCACACTTGATCCCATACTGAAGCCACATCCTGAAGTACTCTTCCTGTCGATGGAACTGCCTGCCCAATCTAAATCAACATAACCCTCCAGGTTAATCTTCTGATTCGCATCATACTTGAGCCCATAATCAATTGTACCCTTCAATTACCTCAGAGTATGTTTTGCATCTATCAAGTGAACATTCTCGGATCTGTCAAGTACTGGCTCAAGGTGTTCACAGCAAACCAAATATCTGGTCTTGTGTTCATCAGGTATATCAAGGAACCAATCATCTAACGACAAATCGTAGCATCAACCATCTCTGATGAAGCATCACTCAATAGCTTCATATTTGATGCCATAGGTGTGGTCATGCATTCCATCATCCTAAACCTATTCAAGATCTCTACTGCATACTTCCCTTGTCCACACCTCCAAAAATAGTGCATCGACACATAACAGGAGCATCACTGGTCTTCCGCCTTCAACCTTGAAGAAAAGGTTGGAATCCACTTTACTCTCAGTAAATACTAGAGTAATCGGTGATCTATCCATCCTGTCATACCATGTTGAACCTCAGGATATTCTGTAGTCACTCCCTCTGAAGCAGAGCATCATACTCCCTCTGTCTTCTGTACTCTATGCACAGAAACATTATGTACTGGAGTGACAAGTAGCTTCCTATGCTACTAATATTCTATGTGACCATCTAGTGTATAGACTTGCATATTCAACCTTGTAGCAAAGGTTAATATCTTCATCAATATTATCATGTATTTGTTTCCCATGGGTGCCTTCTAAACTCATACAATGCCTTCTTTCATTTGCACACATGATCATGTCATGTGACTTCACTTTTAGTAGCTATAAATGTTTCTTCATAGTCTATGCCTTCTTTTCATGAGAAGCCTTGTGCTACGAATGTTGCTTTTTATCCCAAGATGTTTCCATCTACTGCATGATGGAACTATGAAGTTCTCTTCAGGTCTCGATACTGCGCCCTGACATCATTCTTCTTGAACTAGTCTTCCCTTTCTTCTTGGTGGCTGGAAGGTTCTGCATCAATGATGTCACTGCACTCGTCATATTATTCTTCATCTTTGAACTATCGTCACTTTTTCTTCGAAACAAGTCTTCATTCTTCTTTGCTTGTAGGTGATGATGTATGCGGTCTTTCCTACAAGTCAAATGCATTTGTATGGTTAGAAACATTTCATAAGGAATATTTATATTGGCAAATACTTATGCATAAATATATGATCATGCAACTACTTTAGCCAATACAACATTCATCCATATCTCACTGAAACTTTCTAGATGCATTCCATCTCTACCAGGACAACATTGAGATTGTGCACTAATCCAATATGTCAACAAAGAGGTTTCATTCTAGATAAGTAGTAATGGAGAGTTGTATAGCACCATGAGCTACTTACCCATCACATGCATATTAGTAGTATACTGTCGTTATTGCAAACATTCTATCATGCATAATACATCAATTGAATATAAACAAATGCATAACAAAATAATATCATGAAATGACAATTGAATACTTATCTTATTTGTTTCGTGGGTATACTCCTTCTTGAGTCTTCAACTTCATCGTCTTCTTCATTCATAATAGCATCGTTTCTTATCCAAATGCTTGGGTGGATAAGAATTTCTTCAAGAGTTGAGATCTTCATATTCCTCATTGCTTGAGGGATCTTCTTTGGATGATGACAGCCTAATCTTCAAATTCTCCCATCTTATCTTCTCTTCTTAGGAGTAGAGCTTCTTCTTCTTCCCAAAGTCTACTGAAAGTAATCACTTCCTTCTGGAACATATTCCTCACATGAATGAATCACATGATCCTGGGAGGCTATTCAAAGTGGACATCACCACTTCTTCATTCTTCACTTCTTCTTTTACCACTTCAAGTTGTTCTTTTATTTGAGACACCGTTATGACTACATGGTCTCTGCATTCTGGATCTTCACTTACTTCAACCGATTTCTTAAGGTCATATTCCGATCTATGTTCTTTCCTTCAAATAGCTTGTTCAAGGAATCAAACATCATCGGTGTATTTTAGGGAAGACACTTGTGGTACAAGTTGATCCGTGACTGAATCAACCATCATCTTCTTGGCCTTGACCAAGTTCTTCTTGTGTAAGGCTTCTAGCCTCATCTCCCTCTGAAACTGGAACCTCTATGCTCATGTAGGTGTCCAATCCATTTTCTTCAGAGAGATCAAATACTTCGATGATTGAAAGTTTTCAACTTCACCAAGCTTATAATCAAGCTGATGTGATAGATCACTTTGAAATGAGAACCTCAAATGAAAATAGTAAAGGATTAGATCTTACCGATTTGAGGTGTCCGTCCTGGTTTTGAAGCTGGCTGATCTAGGGTTTGTCACAGAAACCATAATTTTAAAAACTTGGAATATTTCAGATCTGATTGGATATACAAGTATATCTCTTCAAATGGAGCTGTCCAATGTACTCATTTTCTGAAAACAGTGGAGGGAAGCTCCCGAAACAGGAAGCCCTAATTTTCCAATTTGTTCTGCAGAAATGCCTATTACTGTTTCTGTGATATCTCTGAAATTACTCATCCTCTGTGTATGAAATTTTTCATTGAGGTAACCTCACCTGTCCTTGATCTACCACCATAGGTTTCATCAGAATTTGTTTCACCATTTGGGATTTACAATCCTTTTCCCAAGGTTACCTGTTACAGAACTGTTCATAACAGCGAAGTTGTATGGAATTCCACATGTCACTGGTCGATCTTGTGAGTCTGATATTTGTACCAATGAAATAAAAGTCCATTCCCTTTCTGGAACATCTTCAATAATTTAATTTGGACCTCTGTAGCCCAAGATATTGCAGATCTCCCCAGATGTCATGTTTAGGGACGAAATCTAGAAGAGGCTGGAACCCTAACGTGGAGAGACCATATCTCCTATACTATAGCGAATCGGAGGCTTATTTTTGGATACAGTTGGAATCAGGATGTTATCGTTGGCCCTTAAAATTTTCAGCTTTTGATACTTTTCCCATATCGGAATATAGCGAATGTACCAAAACTTAGCAGTTTTAGTATTTAGGGTTTTTCCTAGCTCGGGGTCAAACTAGGGTTTGACTTTCCTGGAGTTTCACCCAACCAAATTTCTTGATCCAAGTCTCTAAAATTTGGTTTTGATGAGGAGAAAAATCCTATGCTGGTATCACTCAAAAATTCCTCTTCTGTAGAAAGCCCTAATTTCTGCATCGAAAACTGAAAATGCTCAGAATCGAATTCCACTTCGACAGAAAGATGCACCCTTCAATGGAGAGTCATCCTAGCATACTTTTGCTGATGGATTGTGGAGAGACACCCAAAAATTAAGAAGCCCTAGCTTCTGTAGCTGCAAAATGTCTTCTTCTCAGGTTAGCTCTGATACCATGTTAGTTTTTCATCATATAAGCTAGCATTATGATCTTAGGATCTTTTCACTGAGAGAATAACAAGCACAGCAATAAAACATAAGCACATCATAAGAGACAAGAGACACAAACAGTTTTCCTCGGGGAAACCATAAAGGAGAAAACCCCACAGCTTCCTCACAGATAGAATCAACACCAAAATAGTAAAACCAGAAAATAGTAAGATGCACTCCTGACAGCAGTAGTCTTCTTCTTGTCTAGTCCCAGTGTATTATCCCAGGAAATATGTACAAAGATAGCTGTAACATAATGCGTTAGATTTGGAGGTCAATAGTGCGCTGCTACTCATGTATAGCTGTAATATGAAGATATCATTACTCCTGGGTCGAATAACAATTTCCCTATATTTCCTATCTTTCATCTTGCCACCTTTGTAACAGTTGTTATCATTTAGGGCGCCTGAAGATCAGAGATCTTCATGGCTGCCCCATAATAGGGATAGGATGTTATGATTTACATTGTATAAATATGGAGAACTGTTTCGAACCAGGGGTTGTTGAACATATAATCAATTCATTGTATTAGCTGTAAGGAGGAATTGTGTAATTGATCTGCCTTTTTAATAAAAGGAGTTACTTTAGATCTAAGGGTTTTAACGTGTGTTCATCCAACATCTCTATGTGAAGGCTGGGCCCGCCTTCCATAGGGATTGCTGAGTTAAATTAGGCATTTCAATTATTTTCTTGTGTGATGTTATGTTAATTTTATTTCTTCATAGGAAGCTGTAACAAGTCGTGGATTTACAGTGTGTTGTTGATTGCATCTCTTGGATACCTGTGGTGGTATGGTGTGATAGTGGAATGAGTAGGTAATTATTCCTTATGCAATTTGTGTGGTAACTGTAACAGCTCTGTTCATCCTTATATCTTTTAGTTGTTGTTTCCATGAATCCTTGTAGCTTGTCTCTTATTTGTATGATTGTAGAATTTCATTCCTGTACTTCGAATTCATAGAACAACTGAACTCAATTTCTGTATTTTGAATCTCTAGATTAATATTCAATTTATGTCTTTGGATTTCTAGAATAATTAGATTAAGATAGTTGGGTTAGTCATTAAGTGGTTTGAAACAGAATTTCCCTTTTTCTGCAAATGTAATCTAGATGTGACTTTCAACTTTCAATTCTTAGATCAAGAACAATAGAAGGTAATTGTGACTGTATTCCTTAGAAGGTAACTAGATTAAGTAGATTCTTGGGATGATCATAGCTGAACAGAGGATAGGATTGTTCAATTACAGTAATCTAGTGTTTAAGCATATATTGTGCATGTTATCCTTGAAATACAATACTTCCCTGGGTTGACAATAAATATTGCACACTCTGTATGTATGTTTAAGATGATCTACAAAGGTGGTGGTGAGGTTAAGAATGAAAAGCTACAAAATCATAGAAAAATGTCCGAGGGTCTGAAAATGAAAGACAAAGAGAACATTGTAGCCTATATACTCCATGTGGATTAAATTGTCAACACCATTAGAGGAATTGGTGAAAAAATTGAAGATCATATGATTGTTCAAAAGGTGTTAAGGGCACTCCTGTTAAGATTTGATACAAAATTTTCCAATCTTGAATAAATGAAGGATATTAATAAATTAACAATGGATGAATTACATGGGATTCTCACTATATTTGAAATGATGTCTAAAAAAGAAAATCGATCAAAGAAAGAAATAGATTTCAAAGTCTCAAATAAGATGAATGAAAAAGAGAACAAGTCAATCTATTGTTCTAGATGTGAGTTAGACACAAAGGAAGCACATTTTGTGAGAAATCTCAAAAAGAGATATGGAAAATACAAAGGTAAGCTACCATTTAACTATTTTAGTTGTGGAAAAGTAGGACATTTTCCTACCAAATGTCCATATGAAAAAAATGAAAGTAGGGATGATGAAGAATAGTATAATGTAAAGAAATGAAACAAACATAATCAAAATACTAAAGAAGCGCACTTGTTGAGGGAATGCCCGCTTGACAAGGTAGAGGTATGTCTCCCATGTGACTTGGATCATGATACTAAAGAATTCTCTTCACTGCCAAAAGTAAAAGAATTCTTTCAAGAGTCCATTGTGGATATGGAACAAGCTTATTTCATCTCACAAAAGAAGCCTTGGAAACCTCATGCTCCAGGTATGAATCCAGACTCTACATATTTTAATTCTTGAAATAACATAAATAATCAATTTCCTCTAGAATATTCTTATCCTAATACACAATGGCATCCACCTACTCAACCTACAATGAAAAATCCTACCCCTTGGATGCCATGGGAACAACACCCTAACATAAAATTGCCTTGGTCTCCTGGTTGAAGAAATCCTTATCTTAGAAATCAATTTCACCTGTTGGATTTTGTGCAACTTCAGAATATATTCTTATTGTCCTCCTTTTGGAGTGGAACTTGTAGTAATCATTCATCTAAAACCTAGAAAGAACAATGTAAACCTTGGGATGAAAATCCAACAATAAAAGAATAAAATAAAATTTATGAAATATAAAATTATATTGCTCCCCCAAGTGAAGTCAACCCCAGTTAATTTCTGGGTGGAAAAATGGTATAAATAGGAGGTGCTCCTCCTCATTGTCACACACAACAATAGTACAGAAGCACAAGTGAAGTGCACAGTTTCTGGCAGAGTGCAACTACACAACAAATTAGAGAAGTCTGCATGCACTATAGAAGAAGTCTGTTTTCAGGGTTTCAATGTTTGGAAAGAATTTCCATATTTTTCTTTTCTTTATTCATTGTACTATGATCCCAGAACTATTATCTCTAGATGAAGGTTGCTGGGTTTTCTCCCAATTGGGTTTCCCAAGTGAAAAATACTTTTGTTATTATTATGTGTTTTGTCTATCTTTTAGTGATCCTATTGATAAATGCAATTAAGATATACTACTATAATATTTAAGAAAAAACATCCCCACAATCAAGATCCTCAACCACAGTATTAGCAGCCACAAGTGCAACTCACTAACAATGTTGTATCAATTAATCCACCACATCGCCCTCAACTACCTTCTCAACCTATCACTAACCCGAACAATAAGGCAGTGCAACAATTTGGAATATCAAACATGCAAACTTATTCTATTACTCCCATCCTGTGCAATGAATTACAGTTACGATCAGGGAGGGTAGTAGAACCTGTTCTCATTGAGGATGTTCCATCCCCTATGACTGACGGAAGAATGATTGAACAATTTGAAACACAGTTAGTACAACAATGCCCATTATTGAGGATACTGAAACATCGAATGAAACACTGGCTGAAACACTTAATGAAACACATATTGAAACCACCCCTATACATAATCCAAGAAATCCACCATATCTTGAGAGACTGGCCTTACAAAAAGTCGTAGAGAAACCTTGTTTCAATATTCTAGGTGAACTGAAAAAATTGTATGTTAAGATTCCTTTATTGAAATCCCTTCATGATGTACCCATTTATGCTAAAACTATTAGAGATCTGTGTGTGAAGAAGCCATGTAGAAAACCTAAATATCATCTTACAATTCTTCTGGTAGGGAAATTATCTGAGTTAATGATGGGAAAGACTCCTTTGGCCAAATATGATTATCCTAGAAATCCCACCGTTACTATATATATTGGGTATACTGATATTCCTAATGTCTTAATAGACTTAGTTTCAATAATAAATGTGATGACTATCTAAAATGTGAAGAAATTGGGACTCCCCAACCTAATACCAACCCCCATGATATTAGAATTGGCTGATAGATCCACTATTACACCTGAGGGATGTTAGATTTTTATCATTCAATCTAGAATTATGATCTTAGGATATTTAACTGAGAGAATAACATGCACAACAAAAAAAAAAAGAGACAAGAGACACAAATAATTTTCCTCAGGGAAACCATAAAGGAGAAAACCCCGCAACTTCCTCACAGATAGAATCAACACCAAAACTAAAACCCGAAAACATAAAGATGATCTCCCGACATCAGTAGTCTCTCTCTCTGATCCCAACAACTTATCTCTCACTCATGCGCCCCAATGAGTGAGTGTGTGTGTGATAAATAGAGAGGCTCACTCTCTATTTATATTCTTTTGTTCTCTTAAAATCCACTCCATCATGTCGGCCTCACTTAACAATTACTTACTAGAGCCGACATATCTAGGAGTGTCTAATAACCCTAGTGCCCCACAACTTGTGGGGACTTTGCCTCCTCCAACAAGCAAGGATGGTTATCCTTAACACAACAGTAGGGACTATTGCCCCGACTTACAATGACTCACCTAGGGTCGACTTCTCTAGGATAGTTTGATAATCCTAGGGCCCCACATCTGAAGGTATTCTCTCAACACAATTTATCAACACAAGTCTTGTTATTTGTATCATCTAGATCATCATTGAGTTCTTGTCATCTTCATATGGATCTGGATCATCATCACTATATCTAGATCATCACTCGATCTGGATCATCATCACTGGATCTAGATCATCATCACTGGATCTAGATCATCATCACTGGATTTGGATCATTACTCGATCTGGATTGTCATCCCTGGATCTGGATCATCACTCAATCTGGATCATCACTACCGTATCATCACTACTGGATCATCATCATGGGTGTTATCTCATGATTCTTCTCGTCATAGGAAGTTCTACAGAGCTAGCCTTTTTTCATGCCAGTTGTAGGCCTAGCCTCCATGTAGGTCTTCTTCAACGCTTATATCTCACTCTAAGTCAGAATGGCCCACCCAACATTTACATCTGACCATGAGAGTAACACATCCAACACCATGTCAGAAAGGCACACCCAACACTCACATCTGACCACGCGGGAAGACATCCTACAACCCTGTCAGAAAGGATTAGCACTCACATCCGATCCTGCAGGAACACATCCCACAACCCTATTGAAAAGGCTCAGTACTTATATCAATCCATGAGGGAACACATCCTACAACCATGCTAGAAGGGCTCTGCACTTACATCTATCCATGCAAGAACACATCCTGCAACCATGCTAGAAGGGATCTGCACTTACATCTAGACTTGCGGGAACACATCATGCAACCATGCTAGAAGGGCTCTGCACTTACATATAGCCATGCAGGAACACATCCTGCAACCATGCTAGAAGGGTTCTACACTTACATCTAGCCTTGCGGGAACACATCATGAAACCATGCTAGAGGGGATCTGCAATTACATCTAGCCATGCGGGAACACATCCTACAACCATGCTAGAAGGGGTCTACACTTGAATCTAGCCATGTGGGAACACATCCTGCAACCATGCTAGAAAGGCTCTCAACCCCAGATTGAGGATTCCTGGTAACTGACCAGATGCCTCCATTCTCCCAGAGAATGGCATCAGCCCTTATATCTGAGAAAGTGGGAACACATCCCTCAATTACATCAGAATGGCCCTACACTTATATCTAATCATGTGGGAACACATCCCTCAATCACATCAGAATGGCCCTCATCCCTAGACTGATTATTCTTGGTAACTAACTAGGTGCCTCCATTCAGAGAATGGAATTCAACACTTATATCTAATCATGTAGGAACCAATCCTACAGTCACATCAGAATGGCTCAGCACTCACATCTAACATGGAAGGAACCAATCCTCTCACCATGACAGAATGGCTCATCCCTTACATCTGACCATGGAAACAACTAATCCTCTCACCATGTTAGAATGGCTTACAGACTCATCACTTCCCCTTGGAAGGAACCTCGATCTAGAGAACACCAAGCTTCTCCCTGAAGTACCCAAACTTCACTCTGGCTAATGGCTTCATCAACACATCAGCTATCTGTTCATCCATCGAAAGATACTGGAGCTTCACTGCTCATCTGTGGACCATATATATGATATAGTGATATTTGATGTCGATATGCTTTGACTTGTCATGGAACACCGGGTTCTCCGAAAACTTCACACAACTCTGGTAAGTAGCATCCAACTGGAGATCAAATAAATCAGATAGTAGCTTCCTCAGCCATACTGCCTCACAACTAGCTGAACAAGCTACTACATACTCTGCTTTATCTATACTCAGTGCCACACATGATTGCTTCCTTCTAAACCAAGAGATCACACCTGATCCATACTGAAGAAACACCCTAAAGTGCTCTTCCTATCGATGGAACTGCCTACCCAATATGAATCAACATAACCTTCTAGGTTAATCTTCTGATTTTTCTCATACTTGAGCCCATAATCAACTGTAACCTTTAGGTACCTCACTGCATGTTTTGCAAAAATCAAGTGAACATGTCTCAATGTGTTCACAACAAAGCAAGTATTTGGTCTTGTATCCGACAGGTACATCAAGGAACAAATCATTTGACAATACATCGTGGCATCAACCAACTCTGATGAAGCAACAATCAATAGCTTTAGGTTTCGATGCCATAGGTGTGGTCATGCACTCCATTATCCTGAACCTATTCAGGATGTCTACTGCATACTTCCCTTGTCCACACCTCCATGCCTAGAGCGTAGTGCATTGACACATAATAGGAGCATCATTGGTATTCTGCCTTCAACCTTGAAGCAAAGGTTGGAATCCACTTTACTCTCAGTAAATCCTGGAGTCATCAGTAATCTATCCATCCTGTCATACCCTGTCAAACCTCAGGATCTTCTATAGTCACTCCCTCTGAAGCATCATACTCTCTCTGTCTGCTATACTCTATGCACTGAAACATTATGTACTGGAGTGACTAGTAGCTTCCTCTGCTACTAATATTCTATGTATCCATATAGGATCATTGGATACCAAGATCCTCTATCTTGAACTTTTTCAAAAGTTCTTCTTGGACCCATCTGTGAGCTTGTCATCCTTTATAGGATTTCATCTTCAACTTTGTAGCAAAGGTTAAGATCTTCATCAAGCTCATCATGTATGTGTTATCCCATGGGTGTCTTCTAAACTCATACATGGCCTTATTTCATTTGCACACATGATTCTTCCTGTCATGTGTCTCAACTCACACTGGCTGCAAATGTATCTTTGTATTCTATGCCTTCTTTTCGTGAGAAGCCTCATGCTACGAATCTTTCCTTGTATCCCACGATGTTTCCATCTACTGCATGATGGAACTACGAACTTCCCTTCATTTATATATACTTGTTACAGAGAGAAATTCCTATGGCTTGGGGTACCACAATAGACAACTTGACTCCAGAAATCAATCCTTTCCAATATGCAATAGAAATTAAATGTCTAACACTAAAGGATCAGACCTCGTACCTTATTCCGGACGGTTGAAGTAGATCCCCATTGAGCTTTCCAACTTCAACTTGAATTGATAGATTACTTCCTCAACAACAAGTAAACAATACAAGCATTCTATATATCATGGTGTTAGATCTATTATAGCATATATAATCAATAATGTATAAGCATTTGACATAATCCCATGGATAAAATATTCATTCAAACACACATTATTGGACAGGAAAAGATATTTATATTAATATAAATAAGAGATTACAAGATACAACCTCTGTCGACACGTCTGCGAACTAGAGGAACTAAATCCCCCACTTGGGCCTCCACCACTTCAATCCTCCATCTCTAGATAGCAAGCTCACAAGCAAAAGGAAAGCTTGGGAAGAACACAAAAGTGCTCCAAGGGACAAGGGGATGCAGACTCCAGCATAACTTCCGTCAACAATGGACTATAGTTTCTTTGCTCTCAATTTTCTCTTATGCCTTCAATGTACCAAGGAGTTCCTTATATATCTTTTCAAAGGGGTAATGAAAGGTCGAATCCGAGTGATCTCAAGGCATATGGAAGGCCAAGAGTCAAGTGAGTCGGATCCATGTCAAGGAAAACTCCAAAAGGATTTGGATTTTGTACACATCCCGATTTATGCGGTTTCAGTTGTCAAACCCACGTATATATGCAATTATAGGTTTAAAATTCATGTGTATCATTTTTCACATGTTTTTAGGGATGGTCAGGAAAACATCAAAGGACGAAAAATAGTCCAAGGGGTCTAAGGAGTCTGCAGCGGGACAGGGGAAGGCCATACAAAGTGTGATTCACCTGAAGTGGTGAAATCAACTATAATAGATGCCCCCTAATATGTGAGGTCAGAGGGGTCATATGATGGCCGAAATACATTATAAGTCCATTACAGAAGTGAAGTGATGAAGGATCCCAAATGGAAGACCAACCACCCAATCAGGATCGTACAATGATAGAACTCTGTACATAACTGCAAATATATATTGTAGTCTCGGATACATAAGAGTACAATGGCCATGAATAGGCATGATACAAGATATCACATAAGTGGTCATCGCCACGTACAATATACATAGATCAGAATCTCCATGATGAAGATATACAAAGGACCATGATCTCCATAATGGCTGGAAATATCTGACATATACTGGAATCAAGTCATGAGAGCTGAAATCTCATGAACACTGGCACGATCAAGAAGTTAGCATATAAGAGATGCCACCAATCTGGAAGGTCTTCTACACAAACCGCTACGAGTACATGTCCTACTATGCGAATAGAGGTGTCGAGGTTGAACATAGTAGTCCATCGTCTGATTACCAGTCATCAATGTACACCGTTAATAGACGCGAGATCACCCATCGATAATGAAAATGGGAATCAAGGTACTAGAGTGCAAACTAACAAGTGTGAATAAATGTGTTGAGGTTGAACACTTGAGAGGATCCATCGATCAGGGGACATTGATGTATTCCCAAAGACTGTCGATGGCGAGAGAACCTGCCACTGATGACTACAAGTCTCAAGGCACTCAAAATGACTTTAGATTCCAATCCCAAAATAAATGATCTGAAGTCAATGGGATGAAATCTGCTCGAAGGAGGGCACTAAGGCATCCCCCATCATCCAACACGATGTACTCAGCAAAGCTGTATAATGTGGAAGGACTCGATCATAAGGTGCACGAACCAGTAACTGTACCGGGAATGGCCGACATGCAAAGTCAAGAGAACTGATGAATGGCCGACTCAGGCTTCAACTTCCTTCGAAAAAGAGAATAACAGTATATGGTGACTAAATAAAGGTAGCATAGACTCGATATACAAACTGGGACATCTTTGCGACACAGGAGGCATCGACAGAGGCTCCATGGGGACTGGAAGCTTAACCAGTCGATGGAGATAAACTCAGATAAACGAGTACAACTCCTAAAGTCAAACTATAACCCATCCAATGGATGTGATATACAATGATCTGTTTGAAGGAAACACGACTCTACAGCTGCCAAAGATAACATCTTTTCTTGTCTGGCTTTTTGGTTTTTTGATTTTTTTTGGACTTTTTCAGTTATTTAAAAATCTTGAAAAAGAATAAAATGGATTTATAGTTACAGAATAGGAGGAGATGAGTGTCATAAGGGAAAACAAACTAGTTTCAAGCAGTGGAACATACCTATGCTCAATTCAAGGGTACATGTGTAGGATATCGACACTCGGGGGAAAATCCCCTCCCGGTAAAAAAAGAGAAACAAGATGCGAAGGATATAAAAAATGGATCTACATGGCTAGACATGAGACAAGCTCGGGCTATATGGCTGAAATGCAATGTCAGGGGAGCTGACATAAATCTCAAAAAGGCAGGCAAAGCTCATGATAATGCATTCACAACTTGACATGAGAGAGTCCTGAGGGAAATACGCCAGCAAAAAATCAAGAGGAGTATGAGGCTCTTGCAAAATGTCATGGAAATACTATACAATGAACTCCCACACCCTAAAGGAGAAAACGTCAGCATGGGAACCAAATGAAAATAAGGCGCTAACTAGGGTACCCATGTAAGGTGAAGCTCTACCACTCATATCATGCCACTTATAAAACAATAAGAAGGTTCCGTGACATAATAGAGTGGGTTCGTACCTAAGGTCATGATAAGATGGTCATAAGGTCATGAAAAATGCAAATGGTGATGAAACCTAACCTATATACTAGTTTAGATATGATACCTGAGATCGGCATGAATGGGTCAATCCAATGGCTGAAACGACACTGAAAAAGGGCCTTTACATCATGAATTATGTCAAAAATGGTCCAAAATGGTTAGAAAATGTCAAAACTATAGGAAAGGGGGTAAAAATTTTCAAATATTTGAAAATTTTCTATAAATATTAAACAATTCAAAATATTATAAAAATTTGAAACTTTTACCCATTTGAGCTCAGATTTTCAACAGCGAATTCTAGGAGATCCAGTCGGTGGAATCCACTACCGTTTCTTCCAAGTATTTATCGATGCTCTTCTCTTCCATTTCAATGCAATTTTTATCAAAATCCATGGTCAATTAAGCTTTCTAGGAAAAACTAAAAAGGGCACTGCGGCCCATGTGGAAATCAAGGGTTTTCGTGTGTATAGGGCTGGATATACGCGGAAAATGCCCCCAAAGCCACGTACATACGCAATTGTTTTGAAAACAATCGCATATGAGGCCATGCATAAGGTTTTTTCAATAATCTAATGGACAAATTTGCAATTTCTTGTGCAGGATGGCCCTAGAGTGGAGAAAGCGTGAACATGGTGAGGTACAGGAAGCAGTAAGGGTCGATCTAATGGCTCAACAAGCACTATGTGCATGTGGACTCTACAAGTTTTGGTGTCTTGGTGGTTTGAGGGCCAAACCAAGACTATTACAGATGCTCGTGGATTACTGGGATCCAGACTTAGAGTCCTTCCAGATAGATGGGATGTCCCTCACTATAGAGGTGGAGGACATATACTTCATTACAGGGATTTCTTGACGGGGGGAGGTAGTTAACCTTCGGTCTCGTGGTGGGCCAGGAGGTGGCCTGACTATCGATGAGTACATTATGATGTACTGCTATCCAGACACAGAGAAGGTGGGGAGTCAGGTCCCTACCAACGCTATACAGGTGCTGGGCCTAAAGGCCATACTATTGACATTGGACAGGATAGCAGGCTTGGCATCACTCCACCAGGCCTCACGGCCTCTGATGTTCTATGCAGTGGAGTGCATGAGAACATCGATTTATGACTGGAGCACTACACTACTAAGAAACATGAAACATCAGCTCAGTGAGTGTAAGGCAGGCAGAGTGCGGAACTTCGGTTCAACAGTATTTTGAGCACATTTTTCTTCGGGCGTGTTCCAGGATTGATCCCTAGAGTGGACGTTCCTCTTCACGAGGTTCGAGATCTGGCCCAATGGTGTTGGGTAGATGCTATGCGCAGACTGGGGGGTGGTAGGGTGTCCAACCCCTATCCAGTTGACTTCTTTCCATGGTGGTGACGACAGATAGTTTCCATCGATGACTACCCCTATGTAGGGATATATTTCTGGGGGGACCTGGACATGCCACTACCACCAGGATCAGCATGTGGTGATATAGGTAACCAATCTCGATCCTCTCTTTTTTAATTTTTGAGTTATTTAATGTTTTTTGTGTTTTCTGATTATATGGAATCAACAAAACATATTTTTGCGTGACAATACATAGTGACATCTACCATTTGTGTGCAGATGTGGGACCACGGCGGCCAGAAGGCTTCCCTTGTCATAGACGGAGGGAAAGAGGAGATGACATCACGGGTGTGGATGCGGAGCGGATGCTCCAGAGCATTCATACTAATTTTGTGAGACTGACACATAGGGTTCCCATGGTATAAGTCAAGGACTTTCTTGAGGCTATGCAATGGTAGGTGGTGGGTGTACCACGAGCATGGGTGTGATTATTCTGACGGCTAGCTAGAGCCATAGTGACCTTCCATGATCACAACCCTCCTTCTCCTCCACATGATTAGATACCTGGGAGTGTATACATTTTGTACTACCATGTATTATATGTTGGTGGCTTAAGAGCCCCAATTTTGTATCATGACACTATGTATTACCACATTTTGGATGTATATAAAATTTTTTATGGTGATCGATTTATTTATTTACATGTGTAAAAATTATGTTTGTGATTAATTTATTGTGAATGAAACAAATTCCAATCTAACATGTAGTTAGCATATGAGTCAGCAACTTGATTATTTTTTCTTGGAATATGTATGTATGTGTTGAGGCCTGGGCGTTCGCAGGCAACAACAGAAAGGGATTCTCCCCATTCAACCTTCCCAACTAGCCTGTTGACTGTTTGGTATAGGGGAATCTATCCGGTTTGCAGTTCGGCTACCGTAGGTCAAGTAACAAAACAAAGGTTTTACCGGTTGTGGCCCGGTCCACCAAGTTTTGTATTTTTGACTTAATGTATGAAATGCAAATGCCTAATTAACAACGTAGGGTGATCAAGATGCAGGGAGCAGTCACAATGTGATCCGCAGGTTCTTACCTCTCGTCTTAGGCTCACAAGCATCTGAATCACATGTGCAAGAATGAAATGGATTGACTATCTATTTATCTGTCTATCTACCTATCCCCGGGGAGAAAAAATATGATTTACTTATGAGTAATGTGGATTATTCATGCATTATAAAGAGAAATTACAGGTAGCTGATATTCTTATCCACAACACATGAAATATTAAAGATATTTCAACAATCAGATAGCCAACTATTTCATAAGCAGCATACATTACTCATGGTGACATTTCCATAAAATCAACTGGAAATCATTAAACAAGAACATAGGTTCATAGAGTTAGAACGATCTCACGGTTAATGGACAAAACTGAAAAACAAAATAGTTCATCTTTCAGTCATCCACAGCATAACATTTGGAAATTCCACCAATCTTTCTCCAGCAGGCAAACCATATTTCTTTATTGCAAAGAGAAATAGTTCTGCTTACAATATTGCTTTCTAGTCTAACTGGGAAAAAGCCTCTTGCTTCCCTCTTAGTCTATTACATTTATACCAAAAGGTGAGATGGTTGGGCTTCCCAAAGTAACCTTTGGGATTCCCAACTCTTTGTTTTCCCAACGCTTGAATTTTCTCAATTTTTTTTTTTTTTTTTTTACAAAAAGGTTACAAATACAAAAGTGACCAACCCTTCAAGGGGAAAACCCCACTTGGTCATCTAGAAACTTCTTCCATTTCACAGCTTCAGAGGCAATGCCTTCAAATGCGCAGGGTTCCAAAAACAGAATGTTGATTTCAAATTTTTCAGCCTGGTTCTTTATAGCCTCCACTCTGGCCGCGCTCAACCGAAGCTGATCTTCCAAAAGCTGCACACTAACAGCTGCATGGCCTACTTTACTTCTTAGAATCTGGTCATCAATGACCTTAATGTGTTGCATCCTTGATTCTTCATCCTGATGCTTTTTTTGCAACATCTCCACAAATGAACTGTGGTCTGGGAAATCATCCAGCCTCTGCTCGGCCTCTACCTAGCACCGGTTGTATGTAATAAGGACTCTTCTAAAAAATTCCGTGCAGGATCCCTTTGTTTTCTTGACTGCTTTCTTGAAATCATCTGTGGTGTTGATAGCAAATTCTATTAAGTCGTGATCCCACTTGAGGGTTTGCTTATCTTTTGATGGCAGATCTGCTAGATTTTCTTCATTGCTTTCCAACCTCGCCATCCTCGCAGTTAAGACCTCTAGGATTCCCTGAGATCTGTCCACAAAGTAAGATGCAGTTTCCAAGATCTCTTCCAATTGGCCATCGATCTGCAGCACTCTACATCTTTCTTCTTCAACAGCAGTCTATAGCTGCATCATCTTGGATTTTTGGGCCAATACATGCTCTTTGAATGGTTGGAGGTTAACCTGTTCTTGTTTGGCTTCCTCCAGAGCATTTGTTAGAGAGGAAATCTATTCTTGATGTTCCTTTTTTAGTTCTTGGGTGTGCAGATCATTGGCTTCCAAGAGGATCTTTTGCTGCTCTTCTAGCTCCTCCACCTTTGCCAGTAGCTGTTCCTTTTCGGTTCTTAATTCTTGACATTCTTTTTGTACTCTCTCCAGAGACTCCTGTGTCGTTTCCAGCACTTGTATTTCTCCTTGGAGGGCGTCTACTTCAGCTCTTGAGGACTTCATTTCCCTTTGCATATCTTCATATTTCCTTTTGAGCCGGTTGCTTTCTTCCCTCTCTTTCCTCAATGTATCTTTCAACTGAGCAGAGGATTTCTTGGACTGCTCCAAGTCTGTTATTACCTTGTCCATGTTATCTTCTGAGGCGTGGATAAGTGCAGTCCCGGCTCTCAGGGTGAGCCTTGGATGTTGGTCTGTTACTAACATAATAGTCGTATCAGTTATCATTTTTCCAGGCATACTTCCTGCTTCTAATTTCCTTTCTGTTCTCTTCTTTATTCTCTTTGTTTCCCTATCATAATAGACAGTGTTGAAATCAGGGATTTCCTCTCCCTTTTTCTGAACAAAAGGAACTAGCTTGAGTGTGGAGACCACAGGTGTGTTGGCAGCATGCGCTTGTGGGTCCTGGACTTTTGGGTTTTCCTTATCTTGAGTCTGCCCTCCAGCTGTACCAATGGTTGACTGTATAGTCTCTGTTTGTGTTAGTCTCAGCCTCTCTGCTTCTTGCTTTTGTAGCTCCTCATCGAGCTTTCTCTTCGCTTCTTCAGCTGCTTTTCTAGCTACTTCTTCTGCTTCTTTAGCTGCTTCCTGGGATTTCTAAGCTGCTTCTTGGGAATATTTTCTTTTCCCTTCCTCTTCGCTATGCATCCACCCTACAAATTCCTGCGCCAACCTCTGAGCTTCTTCATTTCTCCTTTTGGATTCTTCCTTAGCCTTATCCTGTTCATCCCCCTTCCCACCTTTGGTGGTGATCTTTTTCTTGAATCTTCTCCCCAGTGCTGTCATGTTTAGGGCATTTCGGAAGATAGATTATTCCCTATCAAAATGGTGAGTATACTCAAAATGCACCTTGTTTTCTTTACAATGTTCCGCAACTTTACCATGGGAGTCATTTTTGTGGTAGGGCATCTCGCCAAAGTGGAACCTCTGCAGCTCTTCTACGAATTCGTCAGCTTGTTTTACCCTAGTGAACCTGTAACTTGCTAGTTTGAAGGGCAAGGGAGGACAAGTAGTCTTCTTATGTTCGAACAGAAAACTGCCTATTCCATCCAGCAACACTTGTCTGACTGCCTCCTTGTGGATAACGTAATCAGTTGCGTATTTGGGCAGTAGGGAAGGTTCTCTCAAACCTCCAAATATCCTGAAGTACATGCCATGTTCGGTCAAAAATTAGTATGCATAATCTCCTATTACTTGCATGGCCTCCTCCGACATACAGTCACACTCCTTCAGGAAAATGAGTGTGTATAGAGGCATAAGGAAGTGTTCACAGATTTCTCTGTAATGGCTATGATATTTATGTGCCCACAATGGTTTGTAAGCAGCATAGACAGGCATTCTTTCCCTGTACCAAATGCACCTGAGACCAAGATAAGGCTGGTTTCATAATATAGAGTCTATAAGTATTGAAATCATATAAAAATTCTGATCTTTTCTGGGCCTCTCCTCCCAGGGCTGAGGCCAAGCAAGCAGAGAGACTGTTTGAGACAAGGTTTTCCCAGTTGAAAATTGTTCCCTGGGTTGCAACATGAAAAATGATGGGTATCCATTCTAGTTTGAAAAACCTGCCATGAGCTCTTCCAAAGATTCTGTTAAGCATCAAGGCTATGAATCGCTATGGAGCCCTTAAACTTGCTGTATCATATTCTCCTGTAGGTCTATATCTGTAATGTTTTCCCTGCAACACCATCCTTTTAAGAGTGTCTACCAGATCCATTCTAATGTTGTTCATACAGTAATCAGTCAAAAACACTTGAGCTTCTGGTAGGTGATAGGATAGAGCTACATATCCGGGGCTGTAAGCAGCATAGCCTTGCTTTTCAACATTCCCCAGGATCATTGTGGTTACATCTTCCCGTGGCGGAATCCATCCAATTACTTCAGAGCATGGGAATAGCTCTGGTCGGGTGGCAACCTTCATAAGAGAAGATTTCTCTATGTTGGATTATATGGACTCTTCTTCTAATCCCATGTCGGGAACCTCTCTTCGGGTGATCATTCTATAGATTTCCCCCCACTGGTATTCAGGTTCAACGCCATAAATGCACTTCATGTCCTCGTATATGTATTCTACGTTAGTTACAACTTCTACTTCTGGCTCTTCTTCGACCACAGGGGCCTTCTTCTTTTGCCTCTCTAACATGGTGGACTCGAATTCTTCCTACCATATATAACATTGTAACATTAAGCAATTCAATTTACAGACATTTATATAACAATGTGCAGCGTTTTACTTCTTATATGTGTATCATGATAGCAATTAGTTAACGAAGCTAAAATATGTGTGTATAGACTGAAATGGCCTAACTAATCAGAACTATAACAACAAAATGTATAGTGTTCAGTGACTTAGCATGATTGAAAATAATTATATGCAGTAAGATTATGCAAGCTACCACTGTTTGCCAATACCAACATTAACAATATAATCCAGTAGGAATGATATCTACATAAAATTGAAAAGGCTCATGCTGCTCGCGGGGAAAACAATTACATTAACACGACTAAAACTTCCGCTCTCTGCGGGTGACATTATCGCTTCGCTGTGCGGGTAAACAGGGTAAAGATGTACGAGAATTTAACAGGGCTTTAGCAACCGTTCCTTTGCAACTTGTGACCAACAAACTAAAAGCAGTAGTACATCCCCCTCTATTGGCTAGGGTTCGAAACTTGCGGCGAATGGGGTCACACAGGACCGCGAAGGCAAAACGACTGCAGGTAGCATAAAATCAGGCCCAACCATCCAAACCTAAACGGGAAGGTCATGGTGAACATATTCCAACCCACAACACTATCATACAGGGCGGTTTGGTGTAGACAGCATAACGGCTGTCTGCACCAATCCCGCTCATCCTCTACACAAAGGGTCGCAAGACAACAACGGTGGGAAAAGTATTGTGTGGGTCAAAACGCCCCCCTCCCAGGACAATCACGATAGAAAATCCCAAATTGAATAGGCATAGAAATTAACGGGAAGAAGGAAACGGCTGCACTTAACACCCTAACCGTAGAAAACCATCAATCAAATACCTAAACGGAATGGGAAAAGGCCAATGAACCTACTTGGCAATGCAATGTGATCAATCGGGAAGATGAGCAGTCAAACGTCCACAGTCGAGCCACCTGGACATGGGTACTAGCAATGGGATCCTTCGCATCTTGTGAGAACGACACACACGACAATGACAATGCTTAACGGTTGAAAAAAATAACAATAGAAAATACCCCTCGAACCCCGTGTTAAATCAGTAGTTTGTTTCTTCAATTTTGGTTTTGTTTCTTCAATTTTGGTTTGATTTTCATTTATTTCGAAGTAACTCTTTTTGTTTTAAGTTTGATTATTTGCTTCCTTTAGGGAAATTTTTAGTTGTTAGGTGAATTTTCGAACTTGGCTTTTATATCTTAGTTTTATTTTTTATTTTTTACATTTTAATGGGGTTTTTAAAGGTCATTATATCAAAGAATGGATTCATAAATGATCATTTTGAGCATGGTCCTGCACAAGTCATACTTCAAACAACTTTTAAACTGCATTCAAATTGACGCAAAGCTGAAAAACAGTGAGAAAATAGCACTTAAAATATTCTTGTAGCACTGGGGTTAAAAAACAATGAAGCCGCGCTACAAGAATATCGCGGCCTTCATTTCTTCTGATTTTCTAGCAAAAATTTGGTATTTTCTTGAATGATGAGTGACTAATCACGTATTGGGAAGTGTTTACTACGTGTTGATGCAGGGAACATCATGATTCCAAGTGGTTACACATCATGAGGAAATCGTGGTCGTTATTGAGCTCAAATGCAATTTCTTTTGACAGGTAGCAGCGTGGTTTGAGGTAAATGTGAGATGAGTTGTCATTTATAGGCATATTCAAAGATGAAGGATTTAGTGGGATAGCCATAATCACTAAAAAACCGGATATGCCCACTGGGAAACAGAGTGAGGTTTTATGGAGTCACAGGAAATTAGGGCTTCATGATTTTGCTGATTGCAGTCAAATTGCATCCTGAAGGACACTTATACATCCAAGTTGTTGTTATTGGAGAAGCTCTAAGGAAATAAACACGATCAGCGAAATGGGAAAAGGCCTTAAGCAACCTCCAAACATATGCCACATGTGTCCCTGTTCCAGTACCATATTTGAATGAAAAAGAGGCAGAGAATGCAGCTACCGTATATGGCTCTTTTGAATTTAGCCTGGAAGCTATGGTTTGTCACGAAAGAGATATTTTTACTACATTTGTAGCACTTTCATGGATTGAACTTGTCCCTGATGTCCGCCTTGAAGTTGTATGGCTAGTTTTAGGACAGGATAGCACCTTTCTTCTTACAGCGAGCAAACTTATAGAAAGTTCTCTGTTGTCTAAAGGATCTTTGTTCACAAAAGCAAAGATATATATGATGTATCATGTGCATGATATGGTTTGCATACATGAATGAGCCAATTGGGGAAGTGCTGAAAAGGATAGAGTTCACAGATGGGTTAATTCTAGAGAAGACAACCTGTCCCTTAGGTGTGCTGCTTATAGTTTTTGAAGCCCGACCAGAAGATCTGTTTCATTGGTATATACTAACTCGGGAGTTGCAATTCTTGCTTTAGCTTCCAATGTTGTTCACAAGCTCTGGAAATGGCAGCGTATTGAGTGCAATTCCACTGGAAAGGAAACTACATAATTGCAATTGGAATGGAAAACTCAACGATTCAGATCTATAATGTTCAAGTTGATGAGGTGAAGAGAAAACTCAAGGGACACCAAAAGAGAATAACAGGGCTTGCTTTCTATCATCTAGTAAATGTATTTGTATCACCAGGACTAGATACACGTTTTTTGCTGTGCATGAAACTCAGCTTGCTATTTATGAAACTGCAAAACTGGAGCGCCTCAAATAGTGGATTCCTTACGAGTCTCTTTCTGCGCCAATATCAAATGATACATACTCATGTGACAGTCTGCTAATTTATGCAAGATTTTGTGATGGTGCTGTTGGAGTTTTCCATGCTAATACGTTTAAGCTACGGTGCAGAATTGCTGCTTCTGCTTATCTTCCTCATAATGTCATCTCTACTGTATACCCACTTGTTGTTGTAGCTCATCCCCAAGAGCCAAACCAATTTTCTCTTGGGCTTACAGATGGGAGTGTAGTTGTTTTCGAGCCCTTAGAATCAGAAGGGAAGTGAGGCACTGGACCACCTGCTAAAAATGGGGCAGTCAGCAGTGTCAATATTGTGCCAAAAGCTGGAACTCCGGGTTTCAGAGCAAGGCCCCAAGTGAGCAATCTCATTTGTCACAAACTTAAACAGCAACATTGTGTGCAATGTTGAATTTTACAGGTGGTGATATCACATGTTAAAGCCTGGCATCTCCATTTAATCTACTCAAGTGCACTAGTTCAATTGTACATTGGTCCTAAAGCATGCAAACGTTTATGAAATAGTGCATGCTTTTATTCATAAGCTTCTACCAATCCCCTGTTCACAAGAAAAGGTGTTGCTGACATAGATGAATTCTAGTTCCCCTAGGCCACAGCCAAAAAGAACACCAGAACCTCAGTCGGAGTCAGAGCCAGAACCAATGGATATTCCAGATGAGGCACAAAGAGAAAAAGAACTTGGAAATGCAGCTTATAAGAAAAAATATTTTGAGACTGCTATCCAGCATTATACAAAGGCAATGGATTTGGATGATGACATATATTTTACATAACAAATAGAGCAGCTTGTTACATAAAGCTTAGAGCTTTTCCAGAAGGTCTTAAGGATATGAAAAAGTGTATTGAGCTGGATCCATCATTTACAAAAGGCTATTCGAGGAAAGCTGCTATTCAGTTCTTCATGAAAGAATATGACAAAGCCATGGAGCTTATCCAGAAGGTCTCAAACATGATGAAAACAACCAGGAACTATTAGAAAGTGTTCAGAGATGTATTGAGCAAATTAACAAAACCAAGAGGGGGGACATATGTCCCGAGGAAATGAAAGAGAGACACGCAAAAGCAATGCAAGATCTAGATATTCAGCATATCCTTTCAGATCCTGTCATGAGATAGATACTCATGGATTTCCAAGAAAACCCAAAGGCAGCAAAGAGCTATGAGTCACTTGTTCTTTTGTTCTTTTCAGTTATTAGTTATCTTTTTGAGAAGCTCATTAGTGAAGTGATTTACTATTTTTGGTAAATTTCATATTTTGTAATATTATAAACTTTTCTTTAGCCCATCGAATCAGTTGAGGAAAGTTAGGGTTTTTGATACCTAACTGTTTTTTGTAAAAGTAGTATTTAGAGAGTTTTAGAAGTCATGAGGGGGGTTGGATTTTTGGGGAGCTATCAGGAGGTCTTCAAGCCCAGTTGGTTTTCAGACTTGTTTATGAGTAAGGTACAAAGCTCTTGTATGCAGTTGTTGATGAAACTATGAGATATATATGACTTTTACCCTTCAGATTTATGTATTGGCTTCATTTTCATCTTTTATAGTTGCTTAAATTGATAGATTCATTGACTGGTTTATGTTTATATTCTGGTAATGCCCATCATTTATGTTTGAACCTTAATACTATTTTTGTTGGATTTTTTTTTAGATATATCATGCATCTTCATCTTCTATTGCTTATGATTCAGTAGTTGATTTACTTATGAATGTATTCCCTGACTGTTCTCAAAGTTTACAACCAAAAACACATTGCAGAAACCCTAAACCTTAATTTTATTGATTTTTATATTTGAGTGTGTGTTGGCTTGTTTCTTTGGCCTTAGAAACAATTTCTGGCACAAACACCCCGTATATATATACATGGTCAAACTCTTGCGACGGGAAAAGTTAAAATCGGGTGTCGGAGCGCTTTGTATCGGAAGTCGAAAGTAAACTTCTGTCTGCAATAGCGAAAGTCCAAAGCGCGAAGTCATCCGCAGAGACACATAAGGCAAGAAAAACATCGAACGGCGGAGAGTTCCGTATCGGAAGTTGAAAGCTTACTTCTTTCCACAATGGCGGAAGGCCAAACCAAAAATCCATCCGCAACGGTGGGAATAACCAGAAGTAAAGTCTTAATTGGAAGAAAACGATTAACACATCAGCAATATTAGTGCTTCCTTCATTCGCAACGGTGGAACCGTAAAGCATCCTGTCGTCCACAACGAGACTTAAGTCAGAAGCAACAACACTTAGAGGCTCGAAAAGTTTAGAGCTTTGGCAGCCGTAACAGCGGAAAAGAAAAGACTTCGGGCAAGCGACTAAGGGCTGATGCGTCGGCTGGCGGATCGCTTTATACATCAGGAATTAAACCTCTTTGGGAGCCGCAACAGCGGAAGAGGAAAGAATAAACCGTTTCACTATGCAGGCTTAAATCGGAAGCGGCAAGACTAAAGGTTCGGAAGAGTTAGGCGTTTGGCAGCCGCAACGATGGAAAAATAAAGGGTGTGGCATTCCGCAACGATGTGTTTAAACGAAACAACTTTTGCAGCCGCAATAGTGGAAGAAATGATCATAAAAACTTTCGATGCAAAACCAAAAAGAATCCGACGTGAAAACCAACATATCGGACAAAAAGTCAAAGTCACGACTAAATATTTTCCCACAACGGCAGGAGCATCACTCAAATAATCTTTCGATTCAAACATGATGAAAATGCATTCAAAGGAAGCAATAAAGCTCGATCAAATAGTGGATTACTTCAAGTATCAGAGTGTGGATCAAAATAGTTGGTAGCTCAATCCAAGCATTAGAAATTCTTTTGGGACCTCAATGAGATAACTCAAAGAACTAATCCAAGCAAAGGAGGGTCCTAAATTTTTTTGGAATTTTGGGAATTTGTTGCAGCTGCAACAATTGGCGACTACCTGGTGAACCCCATATTTCCGAATTAACTTCTTCCCAGTGCAAGACCATCCGAATAAAATTTGAAATCTTCTAGATGTTTGTATCCCCAAGCTGGCCAACTTAAGCATTTCAATCATTGAACAAGATTCCATCTTCTAGGAAATGGTAACATCAGAAATATTGCAACTCTGAATAACTCTTTTGGGGCCAAATAAGTGAGTTTTATTTTGCATGTCCTTAGGTAGTTTCCAGCTTGCACACCATAGGGTTGTAACATATAGTAAAAAGTATTATCCTTTTGTTCCTCATTCCCATGCCAATTGCACTTTTGTGCTATTTGAACTTTAGTTATTGTCATATGAGTCCTTCTGCATGCCTTTCTTACTGAATTTTAATTCAGGGTCCTCTATCCCATAGTGTCCTTTTCTGTGAGCGGTGTATTTCATGTTTCAGCTCAGAAACGAAGAGGATCTTTTGGCAATTTAGTACTTATGCTTTTGATACTTTGCTTTGATATGTCTTGTTTCTTTTAAGGAGTTTTGACTCTTGATAGCTTTTAGCTTTTTCTGAAATTATGGCATGGGATCATTTATATATGATACACTATTTACCTTGCTTCCTTTCCATGGGTCTTTCGCCGTCGCCCTCTTCGATATTAAGATGTGAAATGGATGGAGCCTCAAAATAGTATTCTAGACCTCTATACTTCTGATTTATTTACAGGGGTTAAATAAGACTTCAATGAATGAATGGCCAGTTAGGAAAACGACTACTAGAAGACATTCTATACTTTTAAAGCACAGTCTCTTGCTCAAGATTTCCGTTAATAAAGAACCCTGATGTTTCCATTGCAACCAATGTTTTCCTCTTTATTCAAAACTGAAAGAAATATTAACAAAGCAATAAAAGAAAACAGCATCAAAACATTAAAGAAAACCGACATCAATTTATTTATGTACAAAGCAAAAGAAAAGAAAAAATTTTCCCACTCCTGAATATCTTCAATCTTAGGGAGTTAAAGGGTGGGCTAGATTATAGACATGAGACATCTAACCATGGTCTAGCTCTGCTATTTTTGAAATTGAACACATGTCTTCAACCCTACATTCATCCCTTTCAGCCTGAGGGAGTTGAAGGAGCTCAGGCTGATAGTTAATTTTATAACTGGCTTTTCTTTCTGTAAGATTCCTTATCTTAAGCTCAATCAGATAATTCCCTAGGACAAAATCAACAGATTCATTTCCTTTTCCCAGCTTAGTGATAGTATGTTTCATGTAAGGTTCTCTCAAAATATTAATCTTATTTGGGGTACCCGTGAGAGGCAACAATAAATGAGACCAATCTGAGGCAAAATAGCCTTTTAACCTAGCAGACCAATCTCTGTTGAGAATAATCCCATATCTGCTAGGTATGTTAGCCACAATGATGTCAATAAATTTACAAATCTTGTTGTTTGCAGACAAACAAATGAGGACATTTTTCATCTCCCCCACTACTTTGACCCCTGTGCTGTCTAGTTGCGTTACTTCACAAAATGTGGACTCTGGATTTCCATTAATCTTTTTGTAAATCTCCAGAGGCATAACATTCACCACTGATCCAGAATCTACTAAGCAATTATGCACATTGTGATTCAGCATTTCTAGGGTCAACAGAAAAGGTGGGTATCATCTTTCTCTTCCCAACCTGGTTCTATGTCTTCTTCTCCTGGTTGGTTTTGGGTAGGAAAATCCTCTTCATGCTCTCCAATTTCATTAGTGTTTTCCTCACTAACACCTATCAGTTCTTCTATAGGTTTGATAGTCTCAGTGATTGGCTCTGCCTCTTGGTTACGGGTATTGTCTCTAGGTGTTTTGTCCTCAACCTTCACCTCTACTTGTCTCTTGACATTATTTTGCAATCTTTTGATCTTAGAAATTGTTAAATCTATGTCCTTCCTTGTTGTAGGTGTGCATTCAGTTTTGAGAGTGCTCTCTTGAGTGTCAAACAGCGAGATACCATTCCATTAAAACATAGTGTCATTATCTCGTTTCTCCATAGCCTGGATTTTCTTCTACTCCTTGTCACTGTTCTTGGTTAATTTATAATCTAGCAGCTGATTCATAACCATTGTCTTCGAATTCAACCATTGAGGGCACTTCTTTTTTGAATGAGGTTGTTGGTGAAAAGTGCAGAAATTATCACCCCCTATTTCTGTTATGTTTACTGATGGTAAATTTGGTGGAGGCATTTTCCATTGGTTGTTATCCTCTCTTTTTTGGTAGTAGGGTTTGTGATTTTTCTGAGCTTCACTCCCTTTCTCCAGATCTATTATTCTGTTGGATAGATTCTGCATCATTTTCAACATTCCTTGATAATCATATGATTGTTCATCTTTAGGTTTGGACAGCAGTAAATATTTTCTATTTGTAGTCTTCTCTCTAGGTAAGTCCGGATAATATTCTACACTTTCCATTTCAGCTTCTACCCTTTCTGCCTCTTCATAAGTCTCTACCAATGTATGCTTGGCTTTCATTTTAGCGAACATAGCTAACTCAGGCCCTAGGGCAGATGTATAATATTCAATTAAGACCTTGTCTGAGGGTCTGTTAGCTTCAGAAAAATTCTTTAGGTATATTTAAAATCTTTGAGTGAAACTACATACTTTCTCGTTCTTCTCTTTTCTTAAAAAACCAAGACCTTTCATAAGTGAGGCATGAGTTCTCTGAGCTGCATATTTATTTCTGAATATTCTTTCAAAAGTATTCCGGTCAGGGATCGAGTTTGTGGGCAGAGAAGAATACCACGAAGCAGCTTCCCCTTTCAAGGTATGAGGGGATAATCTACAGACAACATCTTCATACTCCCCAGCCCTTAACCATTCTACTACTAAATAGAAACTCTGCAAGTGATCATCTACAACAGTATTTTCCTCAGGGTCAAACTTAGGCAGCAGCTTATCAAAATCCTGAGGTAAGTTATGCAATGGAGGCATGAGGTTCAAAGGTGATCTAGCTCTCCAAGCAGGCAATGGGTTGGGCTGGTTCACAATTACAACAACCAAGAGTACAGGAAAAAGTACAAGAATCTGAGCAAAGAGCAACGCAGGGTGAGAACAGGCTTTCTTACTTCAAAAGGTATAACCAAAACCTGTAATTACTTGGGTTAGGTTGAAAGCTTCAAAATATCTTGCTGGTAAGGTAGTCTTGGGAAAAATAATTTTTCCATGGCCAGCCATTCACTGGAGGTCCTCCTTCTAGCGCCAGAATTGTTGAGGCCTGGGAGTTCCCAGGAAACAACAGAAAGGGATTCTCCCCAGTCAACGTTCCCAACTAGCTCATTTACTATTTGGTATAGGGAATCCGTCCGGTTTGCGGTCCGGCTACCGTAGGTCAAGTAACAAAACAAAGGTTTTACCGGTTGCGGCCCGGTCCACCGAGTTTTGTATTTTTGACTTAATGTATGAAATGCAAATGCCTAATTAAAAATGCCGGGTGATCGAGATGCAGGGAGCAGTCACAATGTGATGCGCAGGTTCTTACCTCTCATCTTAGGATCACAAGCATCTGAATCACATGTGCAAGAATGAAATGGACTGACTATCTATTTATCTGTCTATCTACCTATCCCCAGGGAGACAAAATATGATTTACTTATGAGTAATGTGGATTATTCATGCATTATAAACAGAAATTATAGGTCGTTGATATTCTTATCCACAACACATGAAATATTAAAGATATTTCAATAATCAGATAGCCAACTGTTTCATAAGCAGCATACATTACTCATGGTGACATTTCCACAAAATGAACCGGAAATCATTAAACAAGAACATAGGTTCAGAGAGTTAGAACGATCTCACAGTTAATGGACAAAACTGGAAAACAAAATAGTTCATCTTTCAGTCATCCACAGCATAACATTTGGAAATTCCACCAATCTTTCTCCAGTAGGAAAACCATATTTCTTTATTGCAAAGAGAAATAGTTCTGCTTACAATATTGCTCTCTAGTCTAACTGGGAAAAATCCTCTTGCTTCCCTCTTAGTCTATTACATTTATACCAAAAGGTGAGATGGTTGGGCTGCCCAAAGTAACCTTTGGGCTTCCCAACTCTTTGCTTTCCCAACGCTTGACTTTTCTCAAAAATTTTCTTCTTCTTTTTTTTTACAAAAAGGTTACAAATACAAAAGTGACCAACCCTTCAAGGGAAAAACCCCACTTGGTCATCTAGAAACTTCTTCCATTTCGCAACTTCAGAGGCAATGCCTTCAAATGCGCAGGGTTCCAAAAACTGAATGTTGATTTCAAATTTTTCAGCCTGGTTCTTTATAGCTTCCACTCTAGCCGTGCTCAACCGAAGCTGATCTTCCAAAAGATGCACACTAACGGCTGCATGGCCTACTTCACTTCTTAGAATCTGGTCATCAATGACCTTAATGTGTTGCATCCTTACTTCTTCATCCTGATGCTTTTTCTGCAACATCTCCACAAATGAACTGTGGTCTGGGAAATCAACCATCCTCTGCTCGACCTCTACCTGGCACCAGTTGTATGTAATAAGGACCCTTCTGAAAAATTTCGTGCAGGCTCTCTTTGTTTTCTTGATTGCTTTCTTGAAATCCTCTACGGTGTTAATAGAAAATTCTATTAAGTCGTGATCCCGCTTGAGGGCTTGCTTATCTTTTGATAGAAGATATTCTAGAGTTTCTTCGTTGCTTTCCAACCTCGCCATCCTCATAGTCAGGACCTCTAGGACGTCCTGAGATCTGTCCACAAAGTAAGATGCAGTTTCCAAGATCTCTTCCAATCGGCCATCGATCTGCAGCACCCTACATCTTTCTTCTTCAACAGCAGTCTGTAGCTGCATCATCTTGGATTTTTGGGCCAAGACATGCTCTTTGAACGGCTGGAGGTTAACCTACTGTTCTTTTCCTTCCTCCAGATCAGTTGTTAGAGAGGAAATCTGTTCCTGATGTTCCTTTTTCAGTTCTTGGGTGTGCAGATCATTGTCTTCCAAGAGGATCTTTTGCTGCTCTTATAGCTCCTCCACCTTTGCCAGTAGCTGTTCCTTTTCAGTTCTTAATTCGTGACATTCTTTTTGTACTCTCTCCAGAGACTCCTATGTCATTTCTAGCACTTGTATTTCTCCTTGGAGGGACTGTACTTCAGCTCTTGAGGACTTCATTTCCCTTTGCATATCTTCATATTTCCTCTTGAGCCTGTTGCTTTCTTCCCTCTCTTTCCTCAATGTATCTTTCAACTGAGCAGAGGATTTCTTAGACTGCTCCAAGTCTGTTATTACCTTGTCCATGTTATCTTCTGAGGCGTGGAGAAGTGTAGTCCCAACTCTCATGGTGAGCCTTGGATCTTGGTCTATTCCTAACATAACAGTCATATCCGTTATCATTTTGCCAGGCATACTTCCTGCTTCTAATTTCCTTTCTGTTCTCTTCATTATTATCTTTGTTGCCCTATCATAATAGAGAGTGTTTAAATCAGGGATTTCTTCTCCCTTTTTCTGAACAAAAGGAACCATCTTGAGTGTCGAGACCACAGGTGTGCTGGCAGCAGGCGCTTGTGGGTCCTGGACTTCTGGCTTTTCCTTATCTTGAGTCTTCCCTCCAGCTGTACTAGTGACTGACTGTACGGTCTCTGTTTGTGTTAGTCTCAGCCTTTCTGCTTCTTGCCTTTGTAGCTCATCATCGAGCTTTCTCTTCACTTCTTGAGCTTCTTTTCTAGCTGCTTCTTCTGCTTCTTTAGCTACTTCCTGGGCTTTCTCAGCTGCTTCTTGGGCATCTTTTCTTTTCCCTTCCTCTTCACTGTTCAGCCACCCTACAACTTCCTGCGCCAACCTCTGAGCTTCTTCATTTCTCCTTTTGGCTTCTTTCTCAGCCTTAGCCTATTCATCCCCCTTCCCACCTTTGGTGGTGATCTTTTTCTTGAATCTTCTCCCCAGTGCTGTCATGTTTAGGGCATTTCAGAAGATAGATTCTTCCCTATCAAAATGGTGAGTATACTCAAAATGCACCTTGTTTTCTTTACAATGTTCCACAACTTTACCATGGGAGTCATTTCTGTGGTAGGGCATCTCACCAAAGTGGAACCTCTGCAGCTCTTCTATGAATTCATCAGCTTGTTTTACCCTAGTGAACCTGTAACTTCCTAGTTTGAAGGGCAAGGGAAGATAAGCAGTCTTCTTATGTTCGAATAGAAAACTTCCTATTCCATCCAGGAACACTTGTCTGACTGCCTCCTTGTGGATAATGTAATCAGTTGCGTACTTGGGTAGCAGGGAAGGTGCTCTCGAACCTCCAAACATCCTGAAGTACATGCCATGTTCGGTCAAATTTTAGTTTCCATAATCCCCTATTACTTGCATGGCCTCCTCCAACATACAGTCACACTCCTTCAGGAAAATGAGTGTGTATAGAGGCATAAGAAAGTGTTCACATATTTCTCTATAATGGCTATGATATTTATGTGCCCACAATGGTTTGTAAGCAGCATAGACAGGCATTATTTCCCTGTCCCAGATGCACCTTAGACCAGGGAAAGTCTGGTTGCATAATATACAGTCTATAATTATTGAACTCATATAAAATTATGATCTTTTCTGGGCCTCTCCTCCCAGGGCTGAGGCCAAGCAAGCAGAGAGACTGCTTGAGACAAGGTTTTCCCAGTTGAAAATTGTTCCCTGGGTTGCAACATGAAAAATGATGGGTATCCATTCTAGTTTGAAAAACCTACCATCAGCTCTTCCAAATATTATGTTAAGCATCAAGGCTATGAATCGGTATGGAGCCCTTAAACTTGATGTATCATATTGTCCTAGAGGTATATATCTGTAATGGTTTCCCTGCAACACCGTCCTTTTAAGAGTCTCTACCAAATCCATTCTAATGTTGTTCATCCAGTCATCAGTCAAAAACACTTGAGCTTCTGGCAGGTGATAGGCCAGAGCTACATATCCGGGGCTGTAAGTAGCATAGCCTTGCTTTTCAACATTCCCTAGGATGATTGTGGTTACATCTTCCTGAGGAAGAATCCAGCCAATTACTTCAGAGCATGGGAATAGCTCTAGTCGGACGACAACCTTCATAAGAGAAGATTTCTCTATGTTGGCATATATGGACTCTTCTTCTAAGCCCATGTCGAGAACCTCTCTTCAGGTGATCAGTCTATAGATTTCCCCCCACTGGTATTCAGGTTCAACACCAGAAATACATTTCGTGTCCTTGTATATGTATTCTGTCTTAGTTACAACTTCTACTTCTTGCTCTTCTTCGACCACAGGGGCCTTCTTCTTTTACCTCTTTGACATTGTGGACTCGAATTCTTCCTGCCATATATAACATTGTAACATTAAGCAATTCAATTTACAAACATTTATATAACAATGTGCAGCGTTTTACTTCTTCTATTTGTATCATGACAGCAATTAGTTAACGAATCTAAAATATGTGTGTATAGACTTAAATGGCCTAACTAATCAGAAATATAATAACCAAATGTATAGTGTTCAGTGACTTAGCATGATTGAAAATAATTATATCCAGTAATATTATGCAAGCTACCATTGTTTTCCAATACTAACATTAACAATATAATCCAGTAGGAATGATATCTACATAAAATTGAAAAGGCTCATGCTGCTCGCGGGGAAAACAATTACATTAACACGACTAAAACTTCCGCTCTCTACGGGTGACATTATCGCTTTGCTGTGTGGGTAAACAGGGGAAAGATGTATGAGAATTTAACAGGGCTTTAGCAACTGTTCCTTTGCAACTTGTGACCAACAGACTAAAATAAGTAGTACATCCCCCTCCATTGGCTAGGGTTCGAAACCTGCGGCGAATGGGGTCGCACAGGACCGCGAAGGAAAAATGACGGCAGGTAGCATAAAATCGGGCCCAACTGTCCAAACCTAAAGGGGAAGGTCATGGTGAACATATTCCAACCCACAACACTATCATACAGGGCAGTTTGGCGCAGACAGTGTAATGGCTGTCTGCACCAAACCCCCTCATCCTCTACGCGCAGGGTCGCAAGACAACGGCGGTGGGAAAACTATTCTATGGGTCAAAATGCCCCCCTCCTAGGACAATCACGATAGAAAATCCCCAATTGAATAGGCATAGAAATTAACGAGACGAAGGAAACGACCTCACTTAACACCCTAACCGTAGCAGACCATCAATCAAATACCTAAACGGAACGGGAAAAGGCCAACGAGCCTACCTAGCAATGCAATGTGATCAATCGGGCAGATGAATGGTCAAACGTCCACAGTCGAGCCACCTGGACATGGGTACCAGCAATGGGATCCTTCGCATATCGTGAGAACGACACACACGACAATGACAGTGCTTAATGGTTGAAAAAAATAACAATAGAAAATACCCTTGAACCCCGTATATATATACATGGTCAAACTCTTGCAGTGGGAAAAGTTAAAATCGGGTGTCGGAGCGCTTTGTATTGGAATTCGAAAGTAAACTTCAGTCCGCAGCAGCGGAAGTCCAAAGCGCGAAGTTATCCGCGGAGACACATAAGGCGAGGAAAACATCGGACGATAGAGAGTTCTGTATCGGAAGTTGAAAGCATACTTCTTTCCGTAACGGTGGAAGGCCGAACCAAAAATCCATCTGTAATGGTGGGGATGAATAGAAGTAAAGTCTTAATCGGAAGAAAACGATTAACACATCGGCAAGATCAGCACTTCCTTCATCCGCAACGGTGGAACCATAAAGCATCCTACCGTCCGCAACGAGACTTAAGTCGGAAGCAACAACACTTAGAGGCTCAGAAATTTTATAGCTTTGGCAGCCGCAACGACGGAAAAGAAAAGACTTCAAGCAAGCGACTAAAGGATAACGCGTCGGCTGGCGGATCGCTTTATACATCAGGTGTTAAACCTCTTTGGGATCCACAATGGCGGAAGAGGAAAGAATAAACCGTTTCACAATGCAGGCTTAAATCAGAAGCGGCAAGACTAAATGTTCGGAAGAGTTATGCCTTTGGCAGCCGCAACGACAGAAAAATAAAGGGTGCGGCATTCTGCAATAACGTGTTTAAACGAAACAACTTTTACAACTGCAACAGCGGAAGAAATTATCATAAAAACTTCCGATACAAAACCAAAAAGCATCCGACGTGAAAACCAACATATCGGACAAAAATTCAAAGTCACGACTTAATATTTTCCTGCAACGGCGGGAGCATCACTCAAATAATCTTCCAATTCAAACATGCTGAAAATGCATTCAAAGGAAGCAATAAAGCTCGATCAAACAGTGGATTACTTCAAGTATCAGAGTAGGGATCAAAATAGTTGGTAGTTCAATCCAATCATTAGAAATTCTTTTGGGACCTCAATGAGATAACTCAAAGAACTAATCCAAGCAAAGGAGGGTGCTAAATTTTTTTGGAATTTTGGGAATTTGTTGCAGCAATTTGTTGCAGCTGCAACAGTATGTTATATTGTCAAATTTTTGTTCTAATAATCTCACACGTAAGAATCTTCTTAATAACGTCGGATCTCTAACATGGTACAAACCATTAAGTTGTGATACTACTAACTCTGAATCAAGACGTACCTCAAGAGAGAGAATGCCATGTGAAATGGCATCTCGTAGAAGCTCAATAACGGCACTATATTCAGCAATATTGTTGGAATATGGCCGCAAAAATACACCTCTTGAAGACAGTACCTAACCCATAGGAGTGTAAATCACCCAAGCAGCAAAGGCTGAGTGTTAAGTGTGATGGCTCGCACCATCCGTGAATCCTATGCAGGTGGAAGATTCCATTAACATCTGCCAAAAGAAACAGAAACTAATCACAAACTTGATCACTATAAGAAAAAGACCTAACTATGCAAAACTGTACAATAATATACAATAACCAGCCTCAGCTGAAAATCATGCGTAGTACTTCTTGAGATAGAGCCCATTTCTAGGCTCTGCCAAGGCCGTTCCCTCATAATCCACTAACTCATAAGCACCCTTCTCTAAGACACGTTTGACCACGTAAGGACCATGCCACATGGGATTAAATTTTCCTGTACCCAAGGGTTCTTTCAGTTGATCCCACAAAAGGACCAAGTCTTCCTCACTAAACCTGCTTGGATGGACAGACTTATCGTATTGAACCTTTACGTGATGTTTATTGACTTCCAGAGCCACCAAGGCATCCCGACGCTGCTCATCAAGTTGCTCAAGGTGGACCAAATGCTCCTCCAATGGTGAAGTGTCTGGTAAGAGTTCTACAGCTAGCTTCAAAGAAGGAATCTCGCATTCAACCAGCAATATCAACTCCACTCCATGTACAAGTTGATATGGAGAAAAACCTGTGGCAGTCTTAACAGCAGTTCTATATGCCCACAAAGCAGGATATAACATGATGTGCCAATTATTCTTGATTTGTGCAATGGTTCATTGGAGAATGGACTTGAGTGATTTATTCACTGCTTCTACCTGTCCATTTTCTTGAGGGTAGTAAGAGGAGGAATGCTTTTGCTTGTACCCTAACTTTGATTCCAACTCTTCCATCATACGATTCTGAAAGTGCGAGCCATGGTTAGTGACAAGCTCTTTCAGAATTCCAAACCGAGTAATAATCTGGTTGAATATGAAGTGGATGACTGTCTCATCGTTATATTTAACTGTAGGCATAGCCTCATCCCATTTCATGAAGTAATAAACATCCACTATAATATGATGGTGCCCCCCAGCTGAAGCTGGGTTGCAATCCATAAAATTGAGCCCCCACTTAGTGAAGGGACCGGCGGTGATAATGGGATGTAATGGGGCAGGTTTCGAGTGCATATTACGTGCGAACACCTAGAAAGGGTGGCACCTCTTGACCGCATCTACACAATATTTAAAGATCGATGGCCAGAAATAACACGCTCTTAATATCCTTTGAGCTATGGAAAGCCCAGATAAATGACCACCACACACCCCTCCATGGAAATCATTCAGCACTACCTCATCCTCTTCATGATTTAAACAATGTCATAAAATGGAATCTACCCCATGGTGGTACAAAGTGTTATCCACTATGAGGTAGTTCTTAGACACGTGACGTAATCGTCGTCGTTCATCTGGTGAGAGGTGAGTAGGGGTTTTTAATGTTTGTAAATATATTATGATATCCCCATACCATGGGTCTAAAGTTGAGATTAAGAAGATGTGTTCATCGACAAATGTATCTTCACAAACCAACTCCTCGCCCTCACTCGGGAAATCCGATATAATCTCTGCAAAAATTAAAGACTTCTTCAATTTTGCCGAAGCAAATTCGAGATCGAATTATTGTAGAATGACAATCAATTTATTATATTTTCCCCCAATCATCCTTCGAGTGAGGACGAATTGAAATGGATTGACATGGGCTACAACCAAGGTCTGGCGAAGGAGAATATAATGTCTCAACCGTTGAACCGCATGTACGGTAGCTAAAGCAAGATTCTCGACATGAGAATAACAAATCCCTACGTCAATAAGGTCCCAGCTCAGATAGTATATGACATGCTCTTGGAGCTCCTCATGCTCTTGAACCAAAACCATACCAATCATCTCTAAGGACACAGCCACATATAATAGAAAATCACAGCTATAGTCCAGGGGACTAATCACCGGGGCCGATGCTAGGGCTCGCTTGAGTGCATCAAAGGACTCCTAGGCTCACTCATCCCAACAAAAGGGGGTGTCCTTCTTCAATAGACGCATGAAGCCTCTAGTCAAATTGGAAAATTTGACAACAAATCTCTGTAAGAAGTTTTCCATGCCTAGCAAACATTGAAGATGGCGAATATTCTTCGGGGGAGACAACTGAAGGATTGCCTCAACCTTTAAAGGGTCGACTCTTATGCCCTCTTTAGAAACGATGAATCCTAACAAACAACCTGACTTCACACAAAAGATGCACTTATGAGGATTTAATCTAACCAAATAGTGCCGACATCTTTCGAATACAAATCTCAAGTGATAGGGATGACGCATTCTCATATGAGAATGAGCAGCAAGGTCATCCAAAAATACTTCGTGAATCGACTTGAGATCGTGGAAGATTAAGGTCATTGCCCACTGAAATGTAGCTCTAGCGTTTTTAAGGCCGAAAGGCATTTTCTGATATGCAAAAGTTCCCCAAGGACAAATAAATGCAGTCTTATGTTAGTCCTCAGGTTTAATTTGTATCTGATTATACCCAAAAAAGTTGTCCATAAAGGAAAAAACCTCGCTCCCCGCACACTCATCCAAAATCTGATCAATAAATCGTGTGGGGAAATTGTCCTTAGGATAGGCATGATTCAAATCGCGGAAATCAGTACATATGTGGATCACTCCCTGCTTCATATCCACCAGAATGGGGTTTGAAACCCACTCCGTCAAGGGAATGGGATAGACAAAACCGACTTTTAACAGCTTTTCTGTCTCTGCCTTAATCGCGGGTTCTTCCCTCAGATTCACCGCACGCAACTGTTGTCAAACAGGCTTAGCATTGGGGTAAGTCTTAATCTCGTGCTCGACAATACAAGGGTCGATACCTGGCATTTCGTCATAAGACCAAGCAAAGATATAATAGAATTCTTTAAATAGCTCAGTGTATTCTACAATCTCAGCATGGGAACATTCTGCCCCAATATAGACATTCTCTATCTTGCCAGGATCACGAGAGATGTTGATAGGAATTGTTGAAGATATGTTTGTAATGTTTCTGTCAACCATCTGACTAGGAGAGCTTAACGGAACCATAGGACTACCAAATCTCACACTAAGAATCGCCCTAAATTCCTCATGCTCCAAGCAATCAAGCTCAAGGAGAAAGTAAGATCTATGATGGAGTTCCTCCCATGGTGGCTCAACTCCCGACATAGCCTCAATCATCGCTTCATCTGAAGGGAAAACCATATCAAGGCAGTCGTGCGTGTGAGAGGACTGTACTGCCCATGTCGGCAGCACACAAGGGTCCTCCTCTTTCATCCACGAAGAGGAAGGACTAGGCCCTGCAACACACTTGAGATTATCTTGATAAGCTATCATAGTTGCAGGCAACGGCACGCCTGCCATGATGGGCTCATTTGGAGTACTCGGTGTAGGAAGAATCCAAGGATTTTCCATATGAATCATGCAAAAATAGATCGATCTCATAGATGTCGAAGCCTCACCAGAACTAGAGCCTATCATAAGAATTGGTGCAGGACAACTAAAGCTTCCCATGAGGGATGGATACATGCCTACACCCACACTCCCAGTTTCCAGCTGAGAGTGATCAACGATCGGGATCGAAGCTCCCGAAGATGCGGTAACAAATAGATTCTTGAATGTCATTTGATTAATCATGACTATCTTCTCGTTATGTGGAAAACATACAACATGAAATAGGGAAGAAGCAACGGCTTGCATACTGTACATCCAATTTCTACCAAGCAAGAGATTGTAGTCAAGGGGCGCATCAACCACCTCGACCTATATCGCAATGGTCTTCCCTCCCAAATGGACTTTAAGGGAAGGAAGGATGCCGTGCAGCCTAAACGATCTCCCATTAAACACAGTTAACATGGTCGTTGATTTAGACAACTCAAGGGAGCCTAAACCCTTCCAACATGGTAAAGACATCACAGAAGTAGCAGCGCCTTTGTCAATCACAGTGTGCTTGACGATCATATTAAGACATTCTATGTGAATCAAAAGAGACACATAGTAAGGCAAGCAAGGCTGAAGTCCTGCGGTTTCAAATTTAATCACGGAGGAAGAATCATCATCGTTCACACCAAGGGTAGAAAGCAACACCTTCCTTTGCGAAGGACAACTCTAAAGCACTTCCAATGCAGACATCACACAAGCCGTGTGGCCCAAATCCTTGACAACTGAATAGTTCTGGGTGGCTCGGGCATTTGGATTGTGCCCCGAACACTTAAGGAATCCCTTAGGAATGCGAGGTGCAGCTTCAGGTTTATCCACAGGTTTCTCAATATGCAAAGGAGACCCTGGGGGATCAGGCTCTTTTCCTGGGTTGGGTTGTGATGAACCATAATATTTTGCATGGGTCACAACTTTTGCAGCACGGACCATGTTAATGAAACCATGACCACTACCCTCTAGTGGATCTTGATCAGCACCAGACTGGTCATGGGACTTTGAGTTCATATTTTGATTGTGCGGTAAAGGGTTAGTTAGCACAGTTGGGCCCTGTGCCAAGAACCTCAAAGCTTCATCAATACGAGGGCACAAGTAAGTGAGGTGATCCTCCTTACACAACTTGCAAGGGAACTTAACCTTACATTTAGTTTGCTTGTCCCTCCCAGCATTACGGCCAGTCTTTTCATTACTATTAGCATTCTCATTCTTATTCCCACCCTTATGATTATTCTTACCTTTTTTCTATTCCGTCCGGGCTGTTGGTTACCCTTCTGGTTCGATGATTGCACGGAAAGTACACTCGCCATTTGGGTAGGTTGAGACGAAGCCGTAGCTTGTCCTGAAGCAAATTGGTTGATTGACAATTGGATAACTTGTTTTGCAACCGAATCTGCACGTTTGGCACTTGCACAACCCACAATGCCATCGGCATGTGGTCCATGTTTGACTTTGGGGTTGAAACTAGAACGCAGAGCGTTGGGAATAATCTCATATAACATACCGAACTGAGCATAAATCAAGTCCAGTTCCTGCGCCCTAAAAATCGCTTGTTCCCCATTCTGCACTCCGGATGTAGAAACATCCTTCGCTGTATATAGCAATAATGATTTAAGGAACCATTTGAGGAGGAATTCCAGCGGTATAGAGGCTTTAATTAACCGCTTTCATCTACACCACTCTTGAATATGATCCAAGATATGTGTGGCTTTATCCTACCAAAATGTCGACAAGAGTTCAGTACCAACGTCATAGCGCACTGGTAGTTGGAAGTGATTAAGAAAAGTCATCGCAAGGTCCTCGAACAAAGCAAATGCTCCCCTTGGTAACTCTATATACCATTTTGCGGCAGGCCCTATAAGGGTGTGTTGAAATAGTCTCAAACGAATTGAGTACTGATGTAAGGAATTCAAAGAGCACCATAAGTGAAATGTAGTAACGTGTTCGCTCAGATCCTCTCCCGGTTTTCCCTCGAACTTAGGTATGTCTGAGGGAAGCTTAGTAGTGATAGCCGACCAAGCCGGGTCATGAGCTATAGGATCATTCGTCAATCTCGACAAGTCAAGAAGATTGAGCATCACAAGGAAAGGGAGCCGAGGATGATGAGGTCGATGGACCACTCCCTGATTCATATAGGTCTGATTACCACCATGGCCTTGGCCATAGTGCCCTCCTCCTGTTTGACCCGTATAGGGTGGCGTGGAAGCACCATAGTGTGGTGGACCTTGACTATTAGGAGCTACAAAGGCGTAATTAGGAGAGTAAGCAGGTTGTTGATACCCACCCCCATAAGGTGAAGAACCCTGTCCATACTGCATCCCATAATAGGGTTCATAAGTCATCGCATGAGATGTCCCATGAGACACACCGTAAGTAGGAACATACGCTCAAGAAGTAGGAATATACACTCTGGAAGTAGGAATGTGACCTCTAGAAATATGAGCATGAACTCCCGAAACAACGGGCGTTACATGAAGTTGAGACCCAACCGGTCTAGTAACCGCAGTATGGACATAACTCGTAGCGACGTTTCGGCCCGAAGGACCACGTGAATGAGGTGGAGGGTGAACATTTGAAGAACTAGGGACAGAGGACGAAAGGATCTAAGTGATCAAGTACGTACTATTCCCTATAGTCACTCGTCTCAGATCTAGTATCTTAATAGGATCACTAACCCTAGACCTAGGAGGATTATGTGATGTAACTTCCACTATTGGGATGGAAGGTGCAATGTGACTAGTGCTCCCAAACCTCTCCACATGGTAAGGAATGAGAGTGCCCCCAGGCATAGTGTTAGGGTTGAATTCAGATTCGACATTAAATGCCAAATCATGTGTAGGAAAACCAGACATACCATAACTACCATAACTAGTGCTCGCGGGTTCAAAATGAGTCTCGGCATCCTCCAGCATTCCATACCGGTAACGCGTCAATGGGGAATCAACCCTAGAGTGAGTAGGTCTTTCTTGAAAGATTCATATCTTAGAAATAATAGGGCCTAACTCAGCCAAGTCGCATGAAGGATTGTAAGTAGGAGTAAACCCCCGATCGTCTACATGAATAGGAGAAGGTGGTTCAGGAATACCTTCTATATGGTCTCCCATGGTGTGTGAATCAATGTACGAAGTAGTCCACCTGGAATGTCTAGGTCTCTCTCCCAAAGGAGGAGGAGAAGTAGAAATCAAAAGTCCTACTGAACGACAAGAACGACGAGGAGCCGTACCCGAATCCACAATGACTCAAAAAATAGAAAAGACTCTATATTTATGTAAACCCTAGGAAAGCTATCGTGCACAAAGAAATCACTAATAAAATCTAAACCCAAATGCAAGCAATCAAGGGCAGGATAAGTGAGCTCCCGAATGAAGCAGGTATGTCTCGCCTATGAGAGGCTTGAGACTCCCATACACAACAAGTGGAGGTATGTAACCAATTATTGTGGTTCTCATCTTTAAGACGTAAAGCAACTGTGTTGTCCGACCCCAACCTGGTTGGGACACCCGCAGAATTACCCCTGCAAAGTGCCCCCTCGATATCCTAGGTAAGGCCACTAAGGTCACCTCAATATAATCAATGCTCAGGCGGACAATCGTAGGCGGGATTGACCGTATGGGCAAGGTAGAAAATCCCGAAACTCTCTAAAGAGCCCCCAGACTAGGGTTCATCCCAATTAATAACCACTCATACTGCCTCATGCTTAACTCTCTTTTGAGAGGAGGATCCTAAGAGACACTGGTTATACCAAGGATTTCACACACTCACCTGGATAGACACATACATGTTGTTGTTTAATGATCTTGGAGAATTTACTTACAATGAACTATTCGAAGATCCTAAAACCTAATCTTGTTGGTGCACCCTATACAAGAAAGAGTGTAGTTCATTTTATTTTAAGCGTTGATTTTAATTGGCTTTATTACTCAAAAGAGGGATATGGCCGTGCAACTAATGGTGTTATGACACAACATGAAGTAAAATGCACACCTAACAATTAATGCAAATGCATTGTGTCCATGAAAATAGGGTATGCTCCTACGTGAAATGCACAATTTTTCTTCAAATGATGAATGCAAGCTTTCCTATATGAAATCCTAACTAATACTCCAAAGCAAATCTAGTGCAAGTACAATGCAAAATGAAAAATGCAATGCATGATGATCAGCAAATATTTTTGGATTTTTTGAAATAAAATGAGATATAAAAAGAAAAAGAATGATTCTACAACCCCCAGACTCTGCAAGCACACTCAAACAACACTCAAGCAAAGCACTAAGGTAAAAGAAATCTAATGCACTAATCTCAAACAAAAAATCGAAAATGCCATGACAAGAACCTTCTTAAAAAAAAAGTTAGCCTAAAAAAAAACGTCTCTGGTTAGAAACAGAGGTATGAACAGTCTCAGGAAGTGCCAAAGGAGACTCAGTAATCATCAAACTTCACCCAACAACCATTTAACTTCCAAAAAAAGGAAAAACTAAGGGCATACATGACTGTTCGCAGTAAACCCGCATGTATACGTGGAAATCGCAGAGAAACATGCATGTATACGCGACAGTGAGTTAAAAACTCGCGTACAGGAAGAAAGATGCATAAAAATCAAGGTAAACAAACAGGTTCAGACAAACTTCACACCAATCAGACACTACCAGGAAAACATGCCCCCAGACCCGACACAGAAACAAAAGAGAAAGAGCAATTCAAATTCATTGAATTCCGATAGGACAACCCCCAAAGGACAACTACTAGGAACAACCCAACGGAGTCGTCAATTTTGTTATGGAGAGAAATTCCTATGGCTTGGGGTACCACAACAGACAACTTGACTCCAGAAATCAATGCTTTCCAATATGCAATAGAAATTAAATTTCTAACACTAAAGGATCAGACCTCGTACCTTATTCCGGACGGTTGAAGTAGATCCCCGTTGAGCTTTCCAACTTCAGCTTGAATTGATAGATTACTTCCTCAACAACAAGTAAACAATACAAGCATTCTATATATCATGGTGTTATATCTATTCTAGCATATATAATCAATAATGTATAAGCATTTGACATAATCCGATGGATAAAATATTCATTCAAACACACATTATTGAACAAGAAAAGATATTTCTATTACAAGATAAAACCTCTGTCGGCACGTCTGCGAACCGGAGAAATTGAATCCCCCACTTGGGCCTCCACCACTTCAATCCTCCATCTCTAGATAGCAAGCTCACAAGCAAAAGGAAATCTTGGGAAGAACACAAAAGTGCTCCAAGGGACAAAGGCATGCAGACTCAAGCATAAGTTCCATCAACAATGGACTATAGTTTCTTTGCTCTCAATTCTCTCTTATGCCTTCAATGTACCAAGGATTTCCTTATATTTATTTTCAAAGGGGTGATGAAAGGTCAAATCCAAGCGATCTCAAGGCATATGGAAGGCCAAGAGTCAAGTGAGTCAGATCCATGTCAAGGAAAACTCCAAAAGGATTTGGATTTTGTACACATCCTGATGTACGCAGTTTCAATGGTCAAACCCGTGTATATACGCGATTACAGGTTTAAAATTCGCGTGTATCATTTTTCACATGTTTTTAGGGATGGTCAGGAAAACATCAAAGGACAAAAAATGGTCCAAGGGGTCTAAGGAGTCTGTAGCGAGACAGGGGAAGGCCATACAAAGTGTGATTCACCTGGAGTGGTGAAATCAGCTATAACAATAGTGCATCCTAGACATCATTCTTCTTGAACTGGTCTTCCCTTTCTTCTTGGTTACTTCTTCATAGTTGGAAGGTTCTGCATCAGTCCTGATGTACTCCCATGTTGGATATGGTTCTCGCATGGTGGTAGACGTTGGTTGTCCCTAGACGTAATCAATCATGGCATTCTTCCATACTGGATATGGTTCTCGCATGGTGGAAGAAGTGGGTTTTCCCTGGGTGTAATCATGTTAGGATTATTAATCCTCCCTTCACCATACTGTCTATTAGATTATATTTTCTTAAATTAGGAACCTTAATTACTTAATTGGGTCCACTATTGCCATTATTTCCACTTGGCCTAATGGGTTCACCTATACCAATTACTAGAGTGTTGGGAACACTGCTAGAGGTTAACTGCCACTTACTGCATTTGCATGCATCAGTTTGGGCACCTCCTAGACCAATCCCTACATTTTAGGAGAAAGTGGGAGTCCCGGCACCAACTTCCATCAGTTAAGTGGAGTTGGAACTATCTATTCTTAGTTATCCCCCAGTTACCTTTACTTACCTCACAATTAGTTATCTAGTGCTAGAAATGCATGGATAATGCATGGCTGCATGGGAATAAGCACTTTTTCTCACCTACCACACTCAATTATACTGAGTTAACTAGATGTCACTGATTGATTGAGTTGTTGGACACTAGGGAGTTGATCTGTTGGACTTCGATATTGATTGAGAGACCATGAGTTAGAGATTCAGTTAGATACAGTCAGATCTACTTGGTAGATTTGAATTTCTCCCTAATGCATTCGAATTCTTCCTATTTGTAACCTATTATACACCATATTTATTAGTGTGAATGATAATGTAAATTCTTGAGCAATACTTGTTTGTTTCCTGTGTGGTTTGTTTTGTTCAGATTATATTTTCATTCTCCATTCTTTTGCTGCAAACATTATTAGAACTATTTTCTTGAAGATCTAAATGGCATTCAAATTCTAATATGGTATCAGAGCCTTCTCAGGCATGTTTCATGCTTGTTTCTCCCCATTGAACATTAGAAGCAGTTGGGTTTCCACAAAAGTATCCTATGATGATTTGCTAGATCTGAATTTATTTAGAGTAGCAGAGAGGGTGTGAAGGGCCCTGAAAATATGTTCATGTCGAGAGGAAAAGAATGATTCTAACAGTTCAAATATGTTTTAGTGTTTTGCAGTGATATTTTAGAGGTTCAACTTCATATGGATTCAATATTATCAGTTCCTCTTCTTACTCCCTCCACAAAATATTCAGAATGGAAGTTGAAGATGATTGCATATCTGAAGAGATAATGTCTCTATGAGGTATCTATTGGACTTGTTAAAGATTCTTATAAAGATGAGAATGAATGGATAAATTCCGGTGATAGATATTTTGGAACAATAGGCATGTTTTTTTGGAAGTCTCCAAACCTGCACTACGTTATGGAGTCTGCAGAATACCCAAAGGATCTCTGGACAGAACTGGATAGAAACTTTGGGAAGCAAAATGAGGATATTTATAGCAATTTGGGGAGCACATTTAGAACCACAAGAGTTGTTTACTCAAAAGTCTCGACCTCTACTCTCTCTGATGAAGTTTTTCAAGATGAAGAAGAAACATAATCTTCCTCACTATCAATTCGAATTGAAGAAATCCTCCTTGGAGTGACTCCTTCTCCGTCTGCTCTAGAAGTGTATGAGATATTTGATATCTCATATCCTCACATGGCTGATCCAGAAGAAGACATTCAAATCTCTGTTGTTGAAGAAAATATCTCCTTCCATTCTATGCAAAAATTATCCAGTGATTCTTCTATTATAAATTATGTGCATAGTTTATCGGTGATTTCTTGAGCAAAGGGTGAGGAATTTGATTTCTCTATCTCTAATGATATTTATTGTGTGAAGATAAGTAATTATTTATATATTTTGGAAATAATATCATATTGTAGGAGTGATCCACTCACTTTCATTGATTTATAGCTTCCAACAAATTCCTACATGATTGCATGCATCGATAGTCAGGGTTTTGAAAAAGGGGAAAACTGTGCATCTACCATCTCGGTGGAGCACACTCTTGGATCTGATATGAAATTTATTGGATGTGATATGATATTATTTGGATCTGAGGATGCACCTCAAGTAGTAGAACTCTAGTGTGCGGAGGCTATGGATACCACAACAGAAGGGGGGAGACGAATGGAAAGATAAGGGGTATATGGGTGCAAGTTTCGATGAGACTATGAGGGAACCCGAGGAATAAAGTGGTATTACGAGGGGAGGAGAAAGGTTTTGAAAAGAGAAGAGTGAAAGGACAGGGGAAGGTCCGTCAGGAATTGAAATGCAAGACCGCAAAGGAAATCCACACAGGACGAAGCGGCCCTACAGTGATGAAGAGGACGACCAGACCCGGGCTATGCCCAGAATAGTAGCAAGATCAAACCCTAGCAGTAACATGCCCACACCTTAGAGCACTACTCTGCATTCAGGAAGATATACGAGTTCTGCATCAACTTGTCTGATGTGCCAACAAAATTATAGTAGTAAATCTGCGTCTGTACGAAGAAGGCCCAGGATGGGGCGCGACGACATGAAGTTATTGTTGTTCCATGGAAATGGGACAGATGATCCTGAGCAGTATTGGTTTTTATGTGAAGCAGTGTGGACTGTGAGACATACCACAAATGATGACATAAAGAAGGGTCAATTGGTGACCACTCTCTGAGTTCATGCGCTTGACTGGTACATGAAATTTATACATGTTCCTTATGGGACTCCTGCGAAGATGCTAGACGAAGTCCGGATAGGACTAATTGAAGAATTCAAAAAAATAGAGTCTGAGGCACAATATATTAAAGAATTAAATGAGATTAAGAAATTTCCTAAAAAAACCATTTGGGACTTCGACCAAAGGTTCAAGACACTAATGACAAGGGTTAGTTTCAAAATGAGCGATGTTCAACACAAAGAATGGTTCATCGCAGCGCTAGTATCTCATATCCAACGACCACTAATGTAGTAGAATATCACGACACAGAGCGAGGCTCTTGAGATCATAATGAAGTTGGAGGATTTTCCTATTGGAGAAAGTGCAGCTGGTATGAGCCAGATTTAGGCACAACTGGCAAAATTGAAACTTCAATTACAAGATATCAAGAAGAGGAATGAGAATCACGAAGATATTTGGTGCACCAGATGTCGTGCAGATGGACATACCAAAGATACTTGTCCCAATTTATGAAATTATCTGCTATCATGAGCATCGAACCCATTGAGTTGTGGTAGTGTACCATGGTGCCACATATGTCAAGTGCATGGGCATCGAAATGAAGAATGTGGATATATGCAGAAGATGGTAACGAACCCAACAAGCTTATACTGCAATTTTTGTCGATCTATCGGGCATGAAGATAAATACTGTAGCGCATATGATATACTCCTGGAAAGGACGTATGACTCATAGTATTTGAAGGGTGAAGAGCATTAAGCTTTCCAACAAATGCAGCCACAACCACAGGTGGTGCAGCCAACACCTCAGTCGCAGTATGTATCGCCGCCGCAAACGCAGTTTATATCGTTGTAGCCACAACAATATAACATATTATATGGTGTGTGGCAATGAGATATGACTTGGTATTTGAATGTGGTTCCACAGGTTTTGTTGGTGTATGGAAATGGCTATGGTCTCGGTGTTGACCATGGGGTTGAGGGCATAGCCCTCAACCCACCCATTTTTCCAATTGAAATACTATACAATGTTATATAGTATTTATGCCAAAATTTTAACAAGGAACACAGATGGGAGATTTGGCTTGCAAGACATTGCGAAGGCTATAGGAACTTGGAGGTGTTAGGTTCAAATCCCATAGACCCCAACCAATTTTGGTAAACCATTCATTTGCCATCTTTTTACCACTTTGCCCATTATTTTAATTTTTTGTCGATAATTCAACTATTGATAACTTCGGCATCCGGAGGTCGTTTCATGTGAAACAAGCGTTGATGATGAGCTCTTTACCATGGTATGCTTTATTTCTCTGTTATAAGACTTATTTAATGATAAAAAATGAAATATCCTCTTGGATCAATTATTTATGTATAAATTTGATTATGTTTGCCTAAGGCTATAGGAACTTGGAGGTGTTGGGTTCGAATCCCATAGACCCCAATGAATTTTGTTAAACCATTCATTTGCCATATTTTTACCACTTTACCCATTATTTTACCTTTTTGTCAAAAATTCAACCACTGATAACTTCGGCATCCGAAGGTCGTTTATTTATTTATTTATGCATGAAATATCCTCTTGAGTCAATTATTTATTTATGCATGCTCACTTACTTAAGTTAGTTCAACCTTTTATGAATGTACCATTACTACCCTAATATATAAATGTACAAAATAATTTTAAAAATGACTTAATTCTCAATCCAAAACAAATCAAAACAAATATTAAATATAAAAATTAGATGAAAAATGTTTTCATGTAAATAATATATAAGAAAATAATACTATATGTACTCGTTTTATTTATTATCAAATCTATTTAATCAGCATAATAATATATAAATACCATATCTCTAGTATATTTCTCTCTCCATAATAAGAAGGTAAAAAACATCAACCATTATAATATGATATGCATATTGTTTTTGCTAGCTTCATCTTTCAAAAGAACAACATCACTGCATAATGGTTCGACTTACCCTTAAGCTTTCTCACAAATGGGAAATTTGCTTTTACCTTGTATGTTTTGAATTTATGACTTTAAGAAAGATAACATATGTTCCTATATCGAGAAAAATACTCTCTACTGGAATTTGGGATCGGAGGATAAAAGCTAAATCGAAAATTGATTTTGTACTTCGTTTTTTAATCACATCAATGTATAATAAATTTCAATTAATTAAATCCACTAGGTGAAAATTATTTTAAGGTTGGCGATTTTTATAACACTGAATAAACAAAATCCACTAGATGAATATCTCCTAGACAGACAAGTGATGGTACAATCTCGTACTGATGGTACAATATCCTATACAACTCATGTTAGGAGGGTGATGACCTTAGGAAACAAATATTCTACATACAGCAGAGTAATAAATGTAGGAGATCTAAGCTACTTGCATGTTGGAACTAGTTCGAGGGATCCAGATTCAAACTAGGAATGGTTTCGGTTCATGGTTGGGTGGAACATGGTAGTTCCCAAGTGATTCGATTATCTATACAGAGGTTAGATAGGTCTGTGAATTTGTTCATACTGGGTATTTGAGTATGCAGGTTTTAGCCATTAAAATAGCTTCATCTTGTAGGTATGAGGTTCTTGATTTTTCCCTTGTAAACTTTACAAGTTTTACTCTTTGAAATAGATTAAATTAGGAATGATTATATAAGTATCTATCTCCTATAGACTAGGTTATCTTTTTTGCAGTTCTTTTTATGGCTATTAGGGTAAAGGATTCATTGTCTAGTTCATTTATGGAATTCATTGCTTAACCAAGTATTTAAGGATTTTTTTTTCTAGTTTAATTCTACAATTCATTTACGGTTTCATAATTTAAGGGTTTATATTTTATTTCTAAATCCATGTCTGCAATTGATTTCCTGTCTAAAATATTTAAGGGTTTTTTTTTCAAATTCATTTCTGCATTTTATTTTCTATCTTTACATTTATTTCCAAGACCTAGAACAAATCAAAACAGAGTATATATATATATATATACTATCTCTACTGCCAGATTTCATATTGCCAGGAGGCTTATGTTAAATAGAAATAGGCTTAAACTATCATCCATAATGTTAATTACAAATAAACCCAACTATTATATATAGCATTAATCTAAGCTCTAAATAAAATATTATAAACAGATTTATAAACAATATATTTCCACTTTATAAAAAAAATAAATTCCAAGCTAAAAAACATTGAGACCTCTAATGGTCTGTAGGTACATCATATATAATCAATATTATAAACAAATCATTCTCATCCTTAAAAGTAAACAATAAATTAAATATACAGTTAAGCTATCGAAAACCCCTAAGGTCTATGAGCACCATTGCCACATTCGTAATAACCAAACTATACACTTAAAACATAAATTACATATATCCAAAACTTATACCATAAGAGAGATTTCCACATAATAATTCAACCATGAAACTAGTCACAAAGCTCATTAAATATATCATATAAATAAAATGAGGTCACAAGATCGAATTTTGTGGGAATATATGCCCAACCAAATTATTTACACATATCCTTTTAAGCCATCGTAGCCAAGATCGAATCCTGCTAAGCTCACGATTTTCCCAAATCCGAAAGCATAACCACATCGAAACCTGTAGGATTTGTTAAACAGCCTTACAAAACGTTATTCAATTTTTCATAAAATTCTACACAAACTACGCTATTAAAATATATAGGCTGTAAAACATTTCTTACCATGGCTTCTTATAGGTAATTAAAACCTTGGGTTGTTTTTACACGTTGTAACCATTTTTGTGGATCATGTCCATTTGTATACAAAACCCATAAACCCTTAACATAATTGAAGATAAACCTTGTCTACGCTAAGGTTAGCCATGACACCCATTGCATAAAATTAAACCCCACTTTTATGTCCATTGCCAAATAAACATCCCAAACAACATTAATCAACACAGTCACATACGCTACATGGTATGAGTGCCATTTCCAAGTAATGGAATGGCTCTCAAAGCTCCAAATAAAGAATGAACATGAATTTACTAGAATTACTAATTAAAAAACATAACCATGATTTAAACAAAGTAAGATAACGTTGTACAAAATAGCCACTATAAATTAACATAAGAATTTACACAGTTGTATATCCAAGGCCATGCACCATTGCAAGCAATGGTGTTTTCACCACTTTTACCAAAACCACAAACATATTAACAAAACGCAAAGTCTATATTATACACCATAGCCAACGATTTTGATAGAGTATTCATTTACAAAAATGAAATACAACAATCTCGTCCCGAATGTGCTAAACCCAACAAGAAACCCCAAGCTATAAACGCATCTCCATATGCCTATAATAAAATACACATAGTCCATTTTCGATTTGCAACTATTAAAACCCAAACCAGGAATTCATCCAACAACGAGCTTCATGCTCTGTCACAATACCCACACACAAAGAGGAATGAAGTTTTCAACTTGTTAAAGCAAGGATTACCCATAAAGGGTAACACGTTGACCATACTAGAGACCCACGACCCACACTGTAAGAAACCTGTAACCTGCAACAAACCAGATTGCAGATGAGAAGTATGATGAAACCCAAAACTAAAACAACTAAACAAGAGCTGCAAAACTAGATCGGAAGGCATACCTTCCAAGCACCAGCGAGATCCAAACTTCACGCCATAGTGCAGACCAGAGACAAAGATCACATAGCAAAATCACAAATGAACCAAACCTTCGTGCTAGTTCAATCTTAGGGATTGAGACCCCCATTTCGCAAGGCTCATTAAAATCGCCACCCTAGCTTCCATTACATAAAATAAAAACCCAAAGATGATAGTTTATGCCACACCAAATTGCTTTGCACCAATTAACCACCATGCAATACATAAACCCCAACGTTGGTAACATAAACTTAGGATAAGACATAATTTGTGGCATAAGTATTATGCCATGAATTGCTTACTTTATACCTTTGACTTTATATACAAGGACCATTATCAAAATAGGGATATGTTAAAATATTTTAAGCCCTATACCATACAATATAAATAATGTTAAATATTAAAGTGCAAGTATAATTAAATCAAGTTCATAAGACCATAAGCAATAATGATAACCAGTGCAAACATAGGAATAAAAACACCCAAACTTGCGTAATCAGTAGTGTTAACATCTGTAATAATAATCACTAAGATAGGACTATAAGTCTATACATCATCCAAGTTGTACGATAGTGAAGCATAGACAACATGCCTTTATGTCACCATTATAGTCAATTTTCTATCATCAAGTGCACCTGTACGCGACAAGGAAGGAAATGCATTAGTTCAATAAGAACTAAGTAATCACGTAATGACAAGTAAAAATAGTTACCTTTCAACTGTTATTACAAGGGAAACAAGTCCCACCCACGTCCCACCACTCCACCTGTTGACAATACAACTTAAGTCATAATTATTCATAAACAGTAATCAAACCTTAGAACCAATGAGTAAGCAATTGACCGTACATACATACATGTAAATACAAAACTATGGAACTCATATATTAAGAAACATAATGACAACATAGCATTACACTAATAACCACATCGGGGAAAACATATAGAAGAAAGTAAGAACAACTTACGACAATATAGTGTAGTGAAGCAAAGTACGATACATTCCGCATAAGTTAAGATAATATCCAGTTAAGGTAGTATTTGACTAGCCTAATAAAAAAAAATTCAAATTTTGGGGACATTACAACGGTCCACTTCCTCGACTAGGCCAAAGTGTTCCCACCAGTCCCTTGCTTCCCACAATCAGAAAGGTTGATTGGCCTCCATATTTCCCCATATATCCCAAACCTTAATAATACCTTGGGAGATGCATTCCTCTTGGATGTGTTGAAACTCTCTCCCACAACCCAGCGAAGGAAACTATTGCGAAGAATACTCCCAAATCCTGGCCATTTGGACATTCCCAACCTCCGAGAAAGCATGATCATGTACTAGCATCATCCATTGCGAAGTGATTTGCTAAATGTGGGAGCCTATGATGTCTTCAAAGAATCTTATGAGGTCTTGTTTATCCCATCTTTATGCATATTTAGAGTGCCACAGTTTATCCCAAGTCTCTTGAGAATGGGAGACCCATATCCACTAAATATTGGCCCTTCTTACCTCAATAGATTTCTTGGGGTCTCTGAGACCAAGACCGCCTTGGTTTTATGGAGAACAGACTGTTTCCCATTTTACCAAACCCCACTTTCGGTGTTCCTAGGATCGCTCCATCAAATTTTTTGTTGCAAAATATTGATATCCTTCAGGATGGACTTAGGGGCCATCATCATAGGGAAAAGGTATGTCGGAATGGCCTGAAGGACAAATTTTACTAGCACTAGGAAACTTTCCAAATTTAGAGGCCTCGGGGTCCAATTTGTTAGATGCTTTTTCATATTGTCCAGGAGGTCTGTCTAGGAACCCTTCATGGCCATTGAACTTATTAGAGGGGTCCCTAGATATTTTGATGGAAGGAAGGTATACTTAAAACCCAAGATCTGACAAATATTCCTTCTAGTAATCCTGTGTGAGTTAAAAAAAGTAGGCTTGGTACTTTTGTTCATTGATCTCTAAGCTCGAAGCTTTGCCAAAGTCTTCCAAACATTGTTTGAACTGCCTAGCTTATTGGATAGAGGGATGTCCCATCAACATCTAGGCGTCATTAAGAAATTGTTGATTTGTTTGGTTTCTTTCCCATGGGTGTAGGATCGACCCTCTAATTTCATTATTGTCTCTTAAAGCCGCAATTGATCTGCCTAAACCTTCATCCATAAAAATGAACAAAAATGGGGATAGGTGGTCACCCTATCTTAGACCTCTCGAGGGATTAATGATCCCCGAAGGCACACCATTCAGGAGAATAGGGGAAAAAAAAGAAACCAAATTCATATTCCTGTTAATCCACTCCATCCTAAATCAAAAGGATTCTAGCATTTTGTGGATGAACTGCCAATTATGTTTGTCATAGGATTTAACAATATCTAGTTTCACCATCATACCTGGAAGGTTCCTGACTTTGATGGATTGTAGCATTTCATGGAACATAATAATTCCATCAGTTATCTCCCTACCTTCAACAAATCCTGACTGCATGAGCCCCTCTAGACTCATTAAGAGGGGTTTCTTGCGGTTCTCTATGACCCTTTTAACAATTTTATTGATGACATTACAAAGGGATATCGACCTAAATTTTTTCAGGGAATCATCACCTTCACTTTTTGGGATCAGGATGAGAAACGTTGCATTGAGAGCTAGTAGGATTCTCTTGGAAACCCTAGAGTCCTTTACTATTCTCCAGACATCCATCTTAACCAATATCCAAAAATGATGGAAGAATTTCGCTGTGAAACCATCTGCACATGGGCTAGTCCCTTCTTTCATCTGGAAAACCACTTTTGCCACCTCATTGAGATTTATTGGTTTCATCAAAATTTCATTTTGATCATTTTAAACCAAGGGAGGGATGAATCATGTTATTTTATCAATATCTTCTTTTCTATCCTTCCTTGGATCACTCATAATGTATGAGAAGTGATGATTCAGAGTGGCTTCAACTTCGTCTCTAGACTCCACCCGTTCTTGCCTTGCATTCTTGAGTGCAAGAATATTATTTTAAATTCAATTTTGTATTACCGAGTGGTGAAATAATTTTGTGTTTCTCTATCCTTCGTTTATCCATGGATTCCAGTTTTTCTGACAACATAGAAGTTCTTCATTTTTTTACCTATCCTCTATCTTAGAGAAGAGGCTAATTTCCTCTATTTTTAATTGGAATATCCATCATTTGTCCCAATGGATTGGACCTCTTGAGGGAGGCTCTCCAGATATTTTTTTTTGAGAATACATTACCAAATTCTTCCTTATTCCACTTTTTTATCTTGCCTTTCAGACCCTTCAATTTATGCTAGAATTTTTACATACTTCGTTCATCTCCTTCACTCAAATCTTCCCACCACATATTTATCTTTTCATCAAAATCCAGTGCTCCATCCAAAATTGTTCAAACCTAGAGGGTTTTTTAAATTGTGACCCCAGATCACTCCACATTAGTTCAATTGGCCAATGGCCTAACCCCATATTGCTTAGAGTTGCACAATGTATCTCACTCCTAAGTCTTATAATGGATTCTATAACCAAAAAATGGTCCAGTCTAGATGCTATATGTCTCTCCCCCATTCTCTTATTGTTCCAGGTGAACCAACCTTCCCCATGAATGATATCCAGTAGTCATAACTCCTTAATGGTCTCTTTGAACGCTTCACATTCCTCCTCGAGCTTGCGCCTTACCCATTTTTTCCCTCCAAAGAGGTGATGAGTTTGCAATATCCTCATACCACACAATGGAGATTATTCATTCCTTCCCTAATTATTATGAGAGATTGGATAAAGTCCCTCTTTTCCCTTGCAAAATGGGGTCCATCGAAATTCATCACTATCCCTAAAATTGGAAACCCTACAACCTTGAATTTAACCAATAGAGAATATAAAATCCCTTGGAATCATTCTAAACTCACCTAGGCAGGATCCCAAAGTATTCTTAGGCCCCTCGAATACCCTCTCGCATCCAACCCCATCCCTTCACTCCTCCTCCATATTTTCCTACTCAGGTCATGGATCTGGTTCTCCTTACACTTTGTCTCTTGTAGAAAGACAATAGTCAGATTTGTCTTCTTGATCTTTTTTATAAGTATCTTGATTTTTCAAGGGATTTTTAAGCCCATGAGATTCCAGGACAAGATCTTTATTGGAGAAAATTACATACCCAGTGCAACTTTAATGGTAGGATACTGACCTGACTCTACCAACCGCTTACCCACTTCTACGACCCTCTATTTGTTTGTCTTCCTTCCTGTATACTTTGATGGTTCCTCAGATTTCCACTTTGTTTCCTTATGAGATTTGAATTTGATACCAAGTTGGTTGGGAAAATGAGCCTTGAGGATAGCTTCTTTTATTAGTGTTACTTGTTCCTACAGGACATAACTCTTTCATTTCTCTTCACAGGCTTGTTCAATTCTCTTCAAATCTATGTTTCCTATCTCCATGTCCTCGCCCTACTCTCCTAAGTCGGGTCTAGCCCCTTATTTCCCCTTATCCTCCCCTGTTTCCTTGTCCAATAATGAGGTTGATTCGATTGTTTCCTCTTGGGATGAGGTAACATGATTGGTCATCATAATATTTTTTTTGTTTTCCTCCTCATTATCTTCCTGAGCCTCAAACTTGTTTGAGGTCCAACTATCTTTGTATTCGTCACCTAGTTGTCTTGCATTCGAATTCCTCTTTTCTGTGTTTGGTTCTCTTGTAAACCCTTGTTCTGTTTTCTCCTCACCCTTTTCTAGATTTATCTTTGGGTTATTTATTGTACAGTCCCAAAATAAATAGCCATATTCATGACAACTTTGACATTGAAATGGGATCTGTTCATAATCTAGGGTTTGCGTCCAATATTCATCCTCCCATGTCGTGCCTATTGATTTCGGTAACTATTTCATTAGATCCATATAAACACATATCCTCACATAGGATTTATAGTGTTGGATCCACATTTGTTGTGAGACCTTGATAAATTTTCCCAAATAGTTCCCCAAATCCTACAAAATTTCAGGATCCCAATACTCACTTGGGAGGGAATACAAACTAATCCATAGAGGAGCAAATCTCATATCTTCCTTTTCCAAGAAGAATTTCTCTTTCCATGGACTCAAGAAAAGGACTACCGAATAATAGAAATATGAGCCTCCATCCAAAACCCAGTTACTATCCTCCAAACTGATGAAAGAGATGGTGAAGAACCTTTTGGAACCCAGATGGAGGTCGTAATGACCCTTAGGTTTCCAGGACAAGTTGATCCACCAGATTAGGGCCTTTTTCGATGGTTGCGTACCCATAAAATTCCCTATCAATTCATGATATAACATATACTAGATCCATTCTCTAATCTTCTGGGATCACACTGTCATGGACGGAATCAGGTGCTCTTTCAGCATGGACTTCCCTAGCTTCCTTACCATTGATCCCTTTTCTTGGATATGGACATGATCCAAATCTATCAGGATATCCCCAATATTTATTCCTTATTTTTCAAGATTCAAGGAGGATTTCCCACCTCTTCCTTTTCCCTCCACCATCTTCCGTTAGACCGTCCTCCTCCAAAAAACCCCCAACATGCCTCTATCCTCCATCCCCTCAGTCCAGCATCTAAACATAATTTTAAATTTCTATCCACATACCATTATCTATTAAAATTGCATGTTGGAGATGTAATGAAAACATTATCATAATTCATAATATTAACTGTTTGGGTACACAAGGTACTCCCAAAATACTGAACACCAAGAGAATCCACTCACACAAACAGATCACAGATCAACACACCGATGTTTTGACGTGGTTAAAATCCTCGAGAGGGAAATAGTCCATGGCCCCATCCAAGCAGTTACTTCGAGAAATTTATTATGCAAAAGAAAGAAAGTTATAAATGAGCTTCTCATAATCGATCAACTAGCCAAGCACCCTCCATGCTCTTTAATTAGAGACCATGGACCAATCGGGCATTAAGCCACATATCAAGTATAGGTATGATCTAAGATAAGTTGAACCATTGGGTCACTTTATGTCTAGAACATATCGTGACCGTTGGATTAGAATATTTGCAAATACACACTAATGCATACTAAATAAACACACTTTACCTAATAGATATATTACACAAGTTGATCTTAACTAACTCCTAAGTGTCTAAATATCCTAACATCCCCCCTTAAGAACAACTTGGGATAGGATTGAAGGATTTACAAAAGTGACACTATTAGGAGAAGGAAGGAGGCATTAGAGCATATCCCCCCTTAATGACAAATTCTTGAAATCTTAACATAGATCGAAGTTTAGAAAACTTCACTTCTGTAAGAGACTTGGTGAAGATGTCTGCAACTTGATCATATATAGGGAAGTAGAGCACTTTAAGAACACAATCATGAATAAGATTTATGATGAACTGCATATGTAATTCAATGTGTTTGTTGCATTGATGTAGAACTGGATGTTTGGCAAGCTTGATGGCACTTTGATTGTTGCACCAAAGTGGAGTAGGATACTACTGCTCGAATCCAAACTCTGATAGGATTTGTCGAAGCCATAAAGCTTCTTGACTGGCATTAACTACGGCTCGATATTCTGCTTATGCTGACGAAAGAGAAAGATCTTGTTTTTTCTTACAAGCCCAAGTGACAGGTCGAGATCCCAGACTAAAAAACATAACCTGCAGTATACTTTCAATCATCAGCATCGCAAACCCAATATGAATCAGTGAAACCAACCAACAAAGGTTGTCCCCCATGTACTGTAATGAATCCCAAACTAAATTGTACATTGAATATATAGAAGTATTATTTTTATTGCTTTACAGTGACTTTCATGAGGTGTTTGCATATAACAGGAAACATGACCAATGATAAAGGAAAGGTTAGGATGGGAATGGGTCAAGTATAAGAGACTACCAACAATCTAATGACACAAGGTGGGATCTACTTTAGGGGAAGTACAAGTGGTAGAAATTTTGACTTCAGAATGGATGGGAGAAGGGGCTGGTTTACAATCTTCCATGTGAAAGTGATGAAGGTCACAAGCATACTTACACCAGGAAAGAAAGATTCCTTCTTTAGTTTGCAATTCTTGGAGACCAAGAAAATAATGCAAATGTCTTAAGTCTGACATTTCAAAATTTTTCTTAAGACTGGATTTCACATGGGTTAAAATCTTAGGGTCACTGGGGAAAGAACAAGGCGGATGGAGTTCATTTTTGCGACAAGGGAAAAAGTTTCATTGTAGTCAATCCCTTCAGTTTGGGAAAAATATTTGGCGACTAACCTTTCCTTAAGTCTTTCAACACTTCCATCTGATGCATACTTAGTTCTATAGACCCATTTAAATCTGACAATTTTTCTTCATTTCATAATAGGTACAAGATCCCAAGTATCATTCACCATTAAGGAATGATATTCTTCATCCATAGTTGCATCCCAATCTGGATTTCCTGAATCTTCTGCAAAACTTTTTGGATCATGATTCTAGGAAACTTGAGCCAAAAGAGAAGAGGCTCGCTGAAATTGAGAATGTGTTCAATGTTCATCTCTAGGATCACCGTCAAGATCACCAGCTGCTTCACATGTTGAACGGACCCATTGAGGAAGAAATGGTGTTGGTGCAACTGGAGGAATATGAGCAGGAAAAGGTGGATTTTCATCCTCACTGTCATCATCAGAAACTGGAGTTGGATAACGCTCAATCGTTGAATAACACTTGTAGGCCAAATATGGCACAACCACCGAGTTAGGATTGCAAGCCAATATAGTTTCATCAAATTTAACATATCTTCTAATGATTACATAATTTTAATGTGGTTGAAGAAGTCTATAACCTTTTACATCTTCAAATTATCCAATAAATATGCACTTTTCACTTTTAGGCTGCAATGCTTTCCGTTTTTCATCTGGAATGTGAGCCCATGCTTCACTGCCAAACACACGGAAATGACTTACATCTGGTATAATTTTACTCCATGCTTCTTATGTTGTTATACCTTGTAAATCTTTATTGGGGGTGTGATTAACTTTGTAATTTGCACAATGTATGGCCTCGGCCCAAAATTGAAGACTCGGTCCCTTAAATTGGATCATACAATTAGCCATTTCTTTTAAAGTGTGGTTCTTCCGTTTAGCTACACCATTTTGTTGTGGTGTATATGGAACAGTGTGTTTTTATTGGATTCCTTGTTTAGTGCAGAAAGTAGTGAACATTTTGTTAATATATTCTCCTTCATTGTCGGATCTTAACTTAATGATTTGATGACCAGATTCTTTTTCAACAAGGGCCTTGTAGGCCAATAACATGTTAAATACTTCGCTCTTAAGTTTTAGGAAATAAACCCAAGTGCATTTGGAGTAATCATCAATGAAAGTTAAGAAATATTTGAAACCAAAAAAGGAAGCAGATGGAAGAGGACAACACAAGTCACTATGCACAAGCTCCAAGGGAGCCGATGCGTGCCAAGAGGCATGTTTGTCAAAACTGTCCCAATGATGCTTTCTCAGTACACAACCGAAACAAACACCATCCCTACAAGATACCATCGGAAGACTTGTCACCATATTGTAATTACATAGTTGTTGCAATGAGTGATAATTTAAGTGATTAAATCCCTCATGCCAAAGTTTGCTCAAGTTATCACTATAAGAAACAAAAACTAAAGGAAAAGGTGATGACCCAATGTTGTTAAATTTGTACAACCTGGTAATATCATTAACAATTTTGGTAGCTAGGGCATGTTAAGGATCTTCAAAATCATTGATTATAACTTAGTGAGGTGTAAACGTTACAGTTTTACCTTCACCAGAATGAGTGATTTGGTAGACTGACAACAAATTGTAGGAAATTATTGGAACACATAGTACATCACTAAAATGACCATTTTCTACTGGAACTGTTCCAGATCCTACAACACTTAGAGATTTATCATCACGAATAAATATTTGTTTGGTGTTACATTCATGCATGGTATAGAATATGGATTGATCCTTAGCCATATAACAAGATGCTCCAGAATCAATGAGACATTCATTTTGAGTAGAAGAAGAAGATGCAATATAAGAATAACCATAAGCAGAAAGTACATGCCTATGAGAGGTAGATTCTGAAGACGAATTTAGGTTGATGTGATACTTCTTCATTGTTTCTTCCAAGGCTGTCATCTACTTGAAATACTTATATTCATCATGATTATCTTTCTTGCAATAGTTTCAATGATGCTTAGTCTTCTTTCCTTTTGGCTTGGATTCTTTGTAGTTTTTTAAAGAAGGAGCTCACTGAGAGGGTTTGGGACCCTTGTTTGGCTTATTATTATGATTTTTTCTTCTTCAGACGCTTGGACTTTTCTTTTTGTTGGGACAATAAGGCTTTCCCAGGTCTATCTGCATTGTTAATTATTCCAATATTAATGAGCTTATATTTCTCTCTAATTAAGGAATCACAAAATGATTCAAGGCTAGGCTCTTGATAACTAGTTGCAGTCAAGGATTCTTTCATGGAGTAAAATGTAGATACAAAAATAGAATATGCAAGTCCAAGTTTGGAAACAATATGATAAATACATTATTTGTCTTCTCTCTTAATCTCGCATTCTTCACATAAGAGTCTAAGAGTTTTGTACTTAGATAAATAATCTTGAATGCATGAAAAATCACTTGGGTTCAAAGAAATCAACTCATTCTCAAGTTGATGAACTCGAATTTCATTGTGTTTACCAAACAAAGATTCCAACTTTTCCCAAGCTTTATCAGGTTCATTGATGCCAAATATGTGTAATCGCAAATCAATAAAGATTGGCATCCCAATCAATCCACGAGCTTCATCACATATATTTGACCATTTTATTTTCTTATCATCATTAGTGGGTTCTACTTCTTTCCCTGAGGTAATTCTGAAAAGTACCCTACTTCTTAGAACATCCTCCATACAATATTTCCATTAGAAATAGTTATAAATGGTAAGTAGAATATCACAAGGGGCAGACATATTGTAAAATAATGGATGAAAAATTACAAAACTAATTGTGTGGATGCGAAGAGCTCAAAAAATTAGGCTATTTAAAAAAAAAACGACACTGAAAATTGATTCTGTATAATGAAGTTATGCTTGATCAAAGAAAATGTTGAAGATGTCCCCAATAGTGACATGGCATATATTAAATTGACCAACTAAAAAAAGAACCCCCCTCTTCCCAAGATGAACTTTTGACAATCACTTACAAGAAAGTTGCTTTAAGTGAATCACTTTTCTAAAATAAGTGATGTTCACTTTTACAATAATGGTACTTTAAATAGTGCGACAATAAACTTAAGTGACTCACTTTTTTATTTTATTTTATTTTTAAGTGAGATTCACTTTTACAATAACGTAACTTTAAAATAGAAATTGCATGCACTATTAAAAGGTAACTTAATAAGGCTTGAACTTAATACCTATTAAGGCATAAAACAACTTTGGACCAAGTGAGCTAAGTTTAAAAGGTACGTAAAAGAAGAGAATGAGGAAGGGGGATTTAGTTTTTTACTCTTCTCTCATGGTCTCCATGCTTGCTTCTTTTTTCTGCAAGTCACACCACAAATCGAAAAAATAAAATAAAAATTTCCACGCTCATGGGGTTAGATATCATTAGCTTAACCAAAAATTCTATGTTTTCTCTTTGTTTCTAATTTGCCGCGATCACACAAGGTGCACGGCAAAGAGCATACACAACCGAGAAATGCCCTTTCCCTTTTTGTTTCTAATTCACCGTGATTATGTAAGGTGCATGGAAAAGAGCATACACATACATGGAATGCAAAAATCCGAGACCAGAAAAAATCTAATAATAAAACCGATAAAAATATGAGAGCTTATTTTGTTATTTTAAAAAAATAAAAACAAAACCGTCACTGTAACATTATACTTTCAGATCTTTCGAAATGGGTGTTTCTGGATCAAACAGAAATTGTTTCCGATTAAATGAAAACTATTTCCCAATGGAAACGACACTTCAGATGTAATGGAACACCACACATAAGCCACAAATACTTAGAAATTGCAGAACTAGAAACCCTTTCAATGTTTCGACAACAACAGTTCAAGATCTAGATCACAAGAGGAAGCGACTCTTCATAAACGCTCTGATACCATGTTCTGGTATACAGGGTAATACCAAAAGACCGAACACCAAGAGCAGCCACTCACACATACAGATCATACATCAACACACCGATCTTTTAACGTGGTTAAAACCATCGATAGGGAAATAGTCCACAGGCCCAACCAAATAGCTACTTGGAGAAATTTATTATGCAAAAGAAAGAAAGTTACAAATGAGCTTCTCATAATCAATCAACTATCCAAGGACCCTCCATGCTCTTTAATTATAGATCATGGACCAATCGGGTGTTAAGCCACAGATTAAGGGTAGGTATGATCTAACAGAAGTTGAACCGTTGGATCACTTTATGTCTAGAACATATCGTGACCGTCGGTTTAGAATATTTACAAATGCATACTAATTCATACTAAAGAAACACACTTTACCTAACGGATATATTACACAAGTTGATCTTAAATAACTCCCAAGTGTCTAAATATCCTAACATTAACATCAAACACACACATATAAATTCCGTAAAATAATAAATCCAAGTGTCCACAGTGTCATCAAACTGATGAAGCTCCATAATAATAAGAAAATACAAATAGGTAATGATAGTTTAGGTAATAATGTCAAAATGAGGCATTACAATCCTGACCAATAATATATTTCTTCGACAAATGATCTGGTCTTTTCAGCACCAAAATTCACTTCTAGTCTTCCGTTATGTAATTCCTTGATCAAGTTTTCTCTCATTTATCCATGAGAGATGCATAACCAATTCCCTTTAAACAATTATCCTTCTTGAATGAAGTAGTCCAAATATGGGATCTTTTCAACACTCCATGACTCTATTGATTCCTACCATGCTTATTTAAAATATTCATTATTTTTATACTCCATCTTCATCGAATCTATTTTAGTTGTTTGAAAAGTCAATGTCTTCAGCCATGCAACTCTTTGAATCAATGTGTCGGAAATCTTACTTGACTTTCCCAACCTATGCTTCATCACAAATGTATAGCTCTATAGAAATTCCACCCACTTCATATTCTTTTGGTTTATCTTGGTATGAGTGTTCAAATACCTCAGAGCCTAGTGGTCGACATATAATATGAACTATTTTGGCAATATATAATGGCTCTACTTACATTCCTGAATAATGGAATAAAAGTCCTAGTCATATACTGAGTATTTATGCTTATCCTTATCCAATTTTTCACTGAAGAATGTGATGGGTCTTCCTTCTTGGATTAATATTACTCCAATCGCCACTCCACTCACATCATAGTTGAATTGGAGTACCTTCTCAAATTTGGGGAGAACTAACACTGGTCTCTTCGTCACCTTCTGCTTAAGTATCTCAAAGGATCCTCGAGTGACATCCATCCACTTGTATTCACCCTTCTCCATGCATGTCTCCAATGGTGCACATGCTTGACTCCATTGAATTTTTTTGTTTATACTTGTGATTCCATTGAAACTTATGACCTCTATCACATTAGTCATCTCTGACCATTCCAGTATAACCTTGACCTTGTCTAGGTCCATCGAAAACCCTTTTCAAGAGATCACAAATCCTATATATGTTAAATCTTATCTCGTAAAAGAGTATTTTTTCAAATTCACCATCAATGTTTCCTCCTGCATTTACCGTAATACTTATTGGAGGTGTGCCAAAAGTTATTCCTTATTCTTGATGAAGATTAGTATATCATCGAGATTGTGTTATATTTTTATCATTCAATATAGCATTATGATGTTAGGATATTATCTGAGAGAATAATATGCATAGCAATAAAAAAAAAGAGACAAGAGACACAAAGAATTTTCCTCGGGGAAACCATAAAGGAAAAAACCCCACAACTTCCTCAGAGATAGAATGATCACCAATAGCAGCAGTAAAACCCGAAAACATAAGGATGGTCCCCATAGCTTCTCTCTCTCTCTCTCTCACTTGAGAGAGCTACTTATCTCTCACTCATGCGCCCCAGTGAGTGAGTGTGTGTGTGATAAATACAGAGTCTCACTCTCTATTTATATTCTTCGGTTCACTTAATGTCCATTTTAACATGTCGGCCCCACTTAACAATTACTTACTAGAGCCAATATCTCTAGGAGAGTCTAATAACCCTAGTGCCTCACAAATGTGGGTACTTTGCCCTCCGATCAACAAGGAGGGTTAACCTCAATGACTTTACATGACTTATTTATATTATTGAATCTCCCGATTGGAACATCGGGGCATGACATGACTCAATTACATCATAAATACTTCCTAGAATAAACATCAAGTTACAATACATAATATATTCAAGTGAATACATTCTGAAGTTACAAATACATCAACCCTCCCTCTTAACTAGGAAGGTATTCTTTCGACACAATTTATCACCACAAGTCTTCTTCTCTATATCATTTAGATCATCATCAAGTTATCTTCGTCTTCAAGTCATCTTCATCTTCGAGTCATCTTCATTGTCAAGTCATATTCATCAAGTCTGGATCATCACTGGATCATCATCAAGTCTAGATCATCAATTGATCTAGATCGTCACTGCTAGATCATCATCAAGTCTGGATCATCACTTGATATGGATCGTCGTTGCAAGATCATCATCAAGTCTAGATCATCACTTCATCTAGATCATCATCAAAGATGGATCATCACTGAATCAGTATCATCATTACTGCTTCTTCTATCTTAATCAAATGGTGCTATCTCTTCATTCTTCTCATCACAGGAAGTTCTAGAGAGCCAACCCTTTTTCATGTTGGTTGTAGGCCTATCCTTCATGTAGGTCTTCAGTGCTTATATATGACCCTAAGTCAGAATGGCCTGCCCATCTCTTACATCTAACCTCATCTTGTCAGAAAGGCACGCCCAGCACTCACATCTGACCTCATCTTGTTAGAAAATATCAGCACTCACATCTGACCATGTGTAAACACATCGCACCAGAATGGCTCAACACTTATATCCAACCATGTGTGAACACACCACATTGGAAGGGCTCTACACTTACATCTGACCATGTGCAAACACACGGGATCGAAACGACACTGCACTTACATCTGACCATGTGCGAACACACCACATTAGAATGGCTCTGAGTCCCAGATTGAGGATTCCTGGTAACTGATCAGGTGCCTCCATTCTCCCAGAGAATGGAATCAACCCTTATATCTGATCAAGTGGGAACACATTCCTCAATCAGATCAGAATGACCCTACACTTATATCTAATCATGTGAGACTACATTCCTCAGTCATATCAGAATGGCCCTCAGTCCCATACTGATTATTCTTGGTAACTGACCAGGTTCCTCCATTCTCCCAGAGAATGGCAACTCAACACCAAGGTGAGTAATCCTGGTAACTGACCAGGTGCCTCCATTCCAAGAATGGAATTCAACACTTATATCTAATCATGTAGGAACCAATCCTACAGTCACATCAGAATGGCTCATCACTCATATATGACATGGAATGAACCAATCCTCTCACCATGACAGAATGGCTCAGTGCTTAAATCTGACCATGGAAGGAACCTAATCCTCTCACCATGTTAGAATGGCTCGAGGTCTCATCATTTCCCCTTGGAGGGAACCTCGATCTAGAGAACACCAAGATTCTCAATGAATTATTCAAACTTCACTCTGGCCAATGGCTTCATCAACACATCAGCTATCTGTTCATCCGTCGCAACATATTGGAGCTTGACTGCTCCTCTCTGTACAATATCCATGATATAGTGATATTTGATCCCAATGTGCTTTGACTTGTCATGGAACACTGGGTTCTTTGACAACTTCACACAACTTTGGTTGTTGAAATATATACAAGTAGCATCTAGGTGGAGCTCAAATAAATCAGACAATAGCTTCCTTATCCATACTACCTCACAACTATTTGAACAAGCTACAACATACTCTTCTTCAGCTGTACTCAGTGCCACACAGGACTACTTTCTGCTAAACCAAGAGATCACACTTGATCCCATACTGAAGCAACACCCTGAAGTGCTCTTCCTATCGATGGCACTACCTACCCAATTTGAATCAGTATAACCTTCCAAGTTAATTTTTTGATTCGCCTCATACTTGATCCCATAATCAATTGTACCCTTTAGGTACCTCACCACATTATTTGCAACCATCAAGTGAACCTGTCTCAATGTGTTCACATCAAAGCAAATATTTGGTCTCGTATTTGTCAGGTAACTCATCTGATTATACATCGTGGCATCAACCGACTCTGATGAAGCAACACTCAATAGCTTCAGGTTTGATACCATAGGTGTGGTCATGGCCTTGCAGTCCATAATCCTAAACCTCTTTAGGATCTCTACTACATACTTCCCTTGTCCACACCTCCATGCCTAGAGCATAGTGCATCATCCCCAAGTCCGTCATCTAGAACTCTGTAGTAACTCTTCTTCTTGTAAATTTAATGAGTTCCTATTTTCTGTCAGGAACAAGTCACCGACATATAACAGGAGCATCATTGGTCTTCCACCTTCAACCTTGAAGCAAAGGTTGGAATCCTCTTTACTCTCAGTAAATCCTAGAGTCATTACTAATCTGTCCATCCTGTCGTACCATGTCAAACCTTAGGATCTTCTGCAATCACTCCCTCTGAAGCGGAGCATCATTCTCGATTTATCTTTTGTACTCTAAGCACTAAAACATTATGTACCGGAGTGACAAGTAGATTACTCTGCTACTAATATTCTATGTATCCATATAGGATCATTGGATACCAAGTTCCTCTATCTTGAACTTTTTCAAAAGTTATTCTTGCACCCATCTGTGAGCTTGTCATCCTCTACAGACTTTCATCTTCAACCTTGTATTGAAGGTTCAGGTCTTCATTAAGCTCCTCATGTATGTGTTATCCCATGGATGTCTTCTGAGCTCATACAAGGCCTTTTTTCATTTGCACACATGATTCTGCCTATCATGTGTCTCAACTCCCACTAGCTGCAAATGTCTCTTCATAGTCTATGCCTTCTTTTCATGAGAATCCTTGTGCTACTAATCTTGCCTTGTATCCCATGATGTTTCCATCTACTGCATTATGGAACTACGAACTTCTCTTCAGGTATCGATACTACATCCTAGACATCATTCTTCTTGAATTGGTCTTCCCTTTCTTCTTAGCTACTTCTTGGAAGGTTCTTTATCAATGATGTCTCTCAATAGTGTTACATAACTGCACTGTGTTTGAGATCTCTTCTTTGAAAGTATCATCATATTATTCTTCATCTTGGATTCTTTATTGAATTGTCGTCACTTGTTCTTTGGAACAAGTCTCATCCTTCTTTGCTTGTAGGTGATTGTACGCAATCTTTCCTACAAGTCAAACGCATTTGTATGGTTAGAAACATTTCATAAGACATATTCATAATGGAAAATTATTATGCATAAATATATGATCATGCAACTATTTTAGCCAATACAACATTCATCCATATCTCACAGAAACTTTCTAGATGCCTTCCATCTCTACCAGGACAACATTGAGATTGTGCACTAATCCAATATGCCAGCAAAGAGGTTTCATTCTAGATAAGTAGCAATGGAGAGTTGTATAGCACCATGAGCTACTTACCCATTACATGCAGATTAATAGTATACTTTCATTAATGAAAACATTCTATCATGCATAATACATCAACTGAATATAAACAAATTGCAGAACAAAAACAATATCATGACAATTGAATACTTATATTTATTTGTTTCATGGTTAGACTTCATCTTCATCATCTTCTTCATTCATAATAGCATCATTTCTTATCCAAATGCTAAGATGGAGAAGACTTTCTTCAATACTTGAGTCCTTTGTATTCCTCATTGCTTGAGGGATCTTCTTTCGATGATGAGAGCTTGATCTTCAGTTGCTCCCATATTCTCTTCTCTTATTATGAGTCGAGCTTCTTCTTGTGTGTGCTCTTCCCAGAGTCTGTTGAAATTAATAACTTCCTTCTGGCACACATTCCTCAAATGAATGAAGCCCATGATCCTGGGAGGCCATTCAAGGTGGTTATCACAACTTCTGCTTTCTCCACTTCTTCTACCGCTTCAAGTTGTTCTTTTATTTGAGAGACCCTTGTAAAGTATGACTGTATGGTCTCTGCATTCTAGATTTTCACATTCTTCAACTGGTTTCCTAAGGTCATATTTCGATTTATGTTCTTCCCTTGAAATAGCTTGGTCAAGGAATCAAACATATCCGGTGTCTTTAGGGAAGACACTTGTGATACAAGTTGTTTCGTTATTGAATCGGCAATGATCTCCTTGGACTTGACCAAGTTCTTCTTGTGTAAGGCTTTGAGCCTCATCTCCCTCTGGAACTGGAACCTCTCTACTCATCTAGATGTCCAATTCATTTTCTTTATAGAGATCATATACTTCCATGCTTGGAATTTGTGAAATTCACCAAGATTATCATCACGCTGATGTGATAGATCACTTTGAAATGAGAACCTAAAATGAAAATAGCAAAAGATTAGATCTTACCGATTTGAGGTGTCCATCCTGGTTTCGGAGTTAGCTGATCTAGGGTATGTCAGAGAAACCCTAATTTTATAAACATGGAATATTTTAGATATGATTGGATAGAAGGACATATCTCTTCAAGGTGAGTTGTCCAATGTACTCCTTTTTTGAAAACAATGGAGGGAAGCTCCCGGAATAGGAATCCCTAGTTTTCCAATTTTTTCTGCAAAAATTCCTGCTACTGTTTCTGTGGTATCTCTGAAATTATTGCTCCTCTATGTTTAAAAATTTGCATTAAGGTAGCCTCACTTGTTCCTATTCCAACACCATAGGTTTCATCAGAATTGGGTTCACCAATTGGGAATTATGAGAGTTTTCCCAAGGTGACCTATTTCAGGACTGTTCAGCATAGCGAAGTTCTACGAACTGCTACTTGTCACTGTTTCCTCTTATGGGTCTAAAACTCGGACCATAGAAAGTAAATTCTGTTCCCTTTCTAGAACAAGTTCATAATTTAATTTGGACCTTCGTAGGTCAATATATAGCAATTCTCTCGAGGTGTCCTGTTTAGGGATGAATCCTGGAAGAGGATGGAACCCTAACGTGGAGATATCATATCTCCTATAATGTAGTGAATATGAGGCTAAATTTTGGACACAGTGTAAATAAGGATTTTATCTTTTTCCTATGAAATTTTCAGTTCCTAAACATTCTCCAATCCCAAGATATAGTGAATGTACCAAAACTTATCAGTTTTAGTATTTTAGGGATTTTCAAGCCCGGGGTTAAACTAGGGTTTGATTTTCCCGTAGTTTCACCCAAGAAAAAATATCAACTCAGGTCTCTAAAATTCGATTTTGATGAGGAGATAAATCCTATGTCGGGATCACTCAAAAATCCTTTTTTTGTAAGAAGCCCTAATTTCCTGCATCAAAAAACCGAAAAATGTCTGAAATCGAATTTCGCTTTGACAGAAAGATGCACCCTTCAATGGAGAGTGAGCCTAGTATACTTTTGCTGATGGATTGTGGAGAGAGACCCAAAAAGTAAGAATCCCTAGCTTTTGGAGCTGCACAATGTCTTCTTCTCAGGTTAGCTTTGATACCATGTTAGATTTTTATCATTCAAGCTAGCATTATGATCTTAGGATCTTATCTAAGAGAATAACATGCATAGCAATAAAACACAAGAGACAAGAGACACAAAGAATTTTCCTCGGGGAAACCATAAAGGAGAAAACCTTGCAACTTCCTCAGAGATAGAATGAGCATCAATAGCAGCAATAAAACCCGAAAACATAACAACCTCTCTCTCTCTCTCTCTCTCTCTCTCTCTCTCTCTCTCTCACTTGAGAGGGCTCCTTCCCTCTCACTCATGCGCCCCAGTGAGTGAGTGTGTGTGTGATAAATAGAGAGGCTCACTCTCTATTTATATTCTTTCGTTCACTTAACGTCCATTTTAACATGTTGGCACCACTTAACAATTACTTACTAGAGCCGACATATCTAGAAGAGTCTAATAACCCTAGTGTCCCACAACTATTGGGACTTTTCCCTATGATCAACAAGGAGGGTTAACCTTGACATAATTGTAGGGACTATTTCCCTAACTTACAATGGAGGGTTAACCTCAATGACTTTACATGACTTGTTTACATTATTTAATCTCCCGATCGTAACATTGGGGCATGACATGACTCAATTACATTATAGATACTTCCCGAAATAAACATCGAGGTACAATACATAAGATATACAAGTGAACACATTCCGAAGTTACAAATACATCAACAGATAGACTATAATACATTTTCCAAAGAATGGTTTCAACACATTATTTGTTAACCTCATGAATGTATTGGGTCCATTCGTCAATCCAAATGGTATGACTAACCATTCATACAACATGGCATCCTTTGTCTTGAAATTTGTCTTCCATTCATTATCTTCTTGAATGTTGATTTGATAATAATCACTTTTGAAATCAATCTTGGCGAAATATCTAGCTCCACTCAAATAGTCAATTAGGTCATCCATCCTTGGTTATGGAAAACATGTGTACTTAATAGTAATTTTGTTAATGGACATTCAATCGATGCACATCCTCCATTACCCTCCTTTATTTGGTGTGAGTACAACTGATATTCCTCATGGATTCAAATGTTCTCAAATTAGTACGCTATCCAACAGCCCTTGGACCTGTTAGTTGGCTAGTCATTTTATGTCGGTGTTATCCAATACAGTGACTTGTTTGGTAGACTCGATACTGGAATCAATTCAATTCAATGAGAGATATTTATATTTGGTGGAAATCTCATCAGTAGTTCATCGACCAATATATTCCATAATTCATTTAACACTTCTCCCACTTCCATCGTAACATCTTAAGTTGGTTGCTCCATTCTAAGTCTCTTTATAATGATGGGAAATCAACATCCTTTCTTCTTTTATTCTTCCAAGAATTTCTTAGTCGAGTACATCATCACTCTTTTCTTCCAATTATTTTTTTGACTCTTCTCATCACCCTCATTCTCTTGTAGTGGAACCAAATTCCATTGAACACCATCTTTCCACATCATAAACGTATTGGCATGATCGGCATAAATCATATTCTAATCATACTACCATGGTCCAACCAACAATAAATGGAAAGGATCCATTAGGATAACATCACATAACACATTACATTCTAACTACCTGATCTTAGATTTAATCAAACATTATTTGGTGATCGTCACATGGTGCCCATTTTTCAACTAGCTGGACACCCTTTATGGTATTGGGTGTAACCGACACTTTAGTCCCAATTTTTCGATGCCTTTCGTTGAAACCAAATTATCTAGAATTTCTCCATCGACTATTCTCAAACAACATCTGTCGAATATTTTCACCCTCATCTAAAAAATAGATTTCCAATGCGTCGTCTCATGTTCTTCTTATCAAATCGACTAAATCAATGCCTCTTTGGTCATGAGATTTCAACCTCCTTCTGATATTTTTCATCTTCATTCCTTCCAACCATCGAACTTGTTTTTTTGTTGATTTATCATCATTCAGTCGTCTTGTATCTGACCAGTTCCTAATGTACAAATTTGTTGGGAATTCGTATGCCTTATATTTGAATTCATGACACTTGTATCGCACTACAACCTATCTATTTGTCCTTTTTTTGATGGTATATATCCTTCGACTGCATGCACCTTCACCTTGTGTCTCTCTCTCCCCTCTCGATGATAGTGTGGTGTGGGTTTCTTGGTTGATGTCTCCTCCCTTTGTCAATTTTCTTCATTGACTCCCCTTTTTGTTTTGCTATTTTGTCCCTTGGCAGGAACAATCCTTCCACCTGTAGTAGTCATTATCCATCTAGCTTCAATGGGTTTTCTCATCAAGTTTTATTTTGCTTTCAGCAGTAGCTAGTACACTTCCTTCATTGTCTTGAACCTTGACTGACTCAGCTCATCCTGAAGAGAATATTTTAACCCATTCATGTATCTTCCTCATGTCTCCTCTCTGTCATCAGTATGTCTTAACCAAATCGATTGTCTATAAAATTCATCTATGAACTCCTTCACAAACGTTTATTTTAGTCGCAAGTTCTATGGCTTCCTATACAATGATATCATATAGTCGGTGAAAAAAAACTTTTATTTTAACTTGGCCACCATTATGTCTAAATTATTTATCTTTTCTTTCCCTTCTTCTCTTTGTCTTCTTGCACATTTTCCCACCAAAATGAGGCATGGATTTTTAACTATAGAAAAACAACTTTTACCCTTTTGGGGTCCTCTATTTGTTCCATATCATAATATTTCTCCATCTTTCTGACCCATTCTATCAATTCCTCTGGGTTCAATATCCTTGAGTAGATAGGCCTATCCATATTAGACTTACCTCTCATATTTGATAGAGCCTTTAATAGTCTATCCTATGCCTCATCTAACTCCTCTTCCTCTTGACCTTCTCCATCCTCGAATTCCTCATCACTGTGGTTGAGTGTCTTTGAAATGTATCCCCATCGTTGGACACCCTTTACAGATTTCAACCCATTCTTGAACACCCTCATTGCATGGACACATTCTTCAAATGTTTCATGGTCAATAGTGACCCGTGAGCCTTTGTCCTACCTTCTATCATGGATATTAACACCTCTCTGAGCCATATCCATTTTCATATGCTCAAATAAACACTCCCACAACTCTACCCAACCGTAGTTGGAGGAAATTTCCCCTGTCCAATCACAATTGGTACCTTTACACAGGATATCTTCCTACTCGAATACTAAATGATGCAAACAAGGGCCGAATTTGGTGGTTGGATTGCAAATCAAAGCACACAATGAAAACATAAGTGAGCACCCACACAAAGAAACAACATAGGAAAATAATAAGGATTGTGGTGTTTATTAATATCAGGGTGAAAAATCGAAGTTGGATAACACTTTCGTGAGAATTGGCTGCCCAACCAACATAACGAGAGTTATTCAGCTGAATAATTAAGTTTTTTGGCCGAATATTTATAGTTTTTTGGCCAAATAACTAATCCTTTATTCGGACGAATAAACTTTAACGGCAACCATTTAAGTTGACAGAATAGATTGCCGACTGGTAATTTTTATCGGCAATTCAATAATTATTCGGCCGAATAATTATTCAGCTAAACAATTATTCGGTCGAACAATTATTCTGCCAAACAATTGTTCGGACGAATAATTTTTTACCTTATAAGGTCAGCTGCAGGCTCATTTTCATTGTTTCACCTACAACAATTTGTGGTTGTCCCGCAACACGTCGCCCCACCCGTCTTGTTTCGCCACCTGTCTCATCCTTGTCGTCATCACCTAGCCGTCTAACGTGTGCATCCGCCATCCTGTCACCCCTTATCATGGAGGTCTGTTCAGTGTGGAGGGCATGGAGGTCTGTTTTCCGTAGAGGTATGTTCGTTGAGGTGTACGTGGTCTTCTCATGGTGTGGTGTTGTTGTGCTTCTTTTTGGTTGTGAAGTAAGCCTTCGAACTTAACTTTTATATTACTATTATTAAGTGCTTGTTTAAACTCTTATGTGCTTGTTTCATACCATGTTAGTAAGGAAATAATTGCAATGGTAGTAAGGACAGAGTTTAATAGCTCTACCCATTTGGACAGAATTGAACAACTCTTCCCATTTGAACAGCTTTGTATAGGTTGCAACTCTGTCAAAATGGACAGATATGATCAGCTCTATACAAATAGGCAGAGTTGATCTGCTCTGTCCATTTGGACAAAGTTGATGAGCTCTCTCCAAATGGACAGAGATAATCAAGTCCCTAAGTAAACAATTTAGTTTTGTATGTTTTTTTGTTGGTAGGGGACAGTAATTCAAAATCTTTTCATTTTACTTACCTAAGTTACAACTTCAGCTGTAGCGTAATAACTATATAGTTTTGTTCTTAACCTCTACTATTTGCTTTATTCCATACAACTACTGGCCAAAGTATAAGTTCCATGGCACTTTATGAGTATCTTAGCCCATGATGCATTGCATTAAGTAACATTGCCATTTCATGCTTTTCTGAAACATAGAGAGAAAAGGTTAGATAGATAAAGGCAAGTTTAAAGAAATAATTTTACTTACCTAAGTTACAAATTCAGCTGTAGCGTAATAACTATATAGTTTTGTTATTAACCTCTACTATTTGCTTTAGTCCATACAAGCACTGGCCGAAGTATAAGTCCCATGGCACTTTATGAGTATCTTAGCCCATGATGCATTGCATTAAGTAACATTGCCATTTCATGCTTTTCTAAAACATAGAGAGAAAAGGTTAGATAGATAAAGGCAAGTTTAAAGAAATACTTTCTTTATCTTCTTATGGGGATGGAGATCAAAACAACCATAAGTGTAACATAAAATGATAGGGATAGGCTAGACTAATGAGTGGAATCCATAGGTGTATGTGGTCAGTCCCTAGATGCTCGCCTTAGTCCAAGTTGAAATCTATATGTCCTTGCCATTTGATGTGATAAATCCATGAAATCACAACAGCTGATTGATAGCGGTTAGTTGATTCACTTCCCTTACTTTTTATTGCTTTATACAACTAGAGGCACTAGGATATATAATTCATTGTAAACACTCCAGATTCTAGAAGAAAGGAAGTGGAAGTATGTAAAGATGAGAAACGAAGAGAAGGCAAGGAATAATCTAGAAATACTTTCTCCGTATGAGATTCAGGGATGAGCTAGCCGATTCACCTACGATTTAAGTTCAGTTGAAGAAATAGAAGGTCTATCTATATTTAATAGTGATCCTCTCACTAACAAGTCTATAATGACTAGGTAGCTAGTAGCCAACAGTAGTGTCTATCTGTAGAGTAGGTAACTACTTGCACTTGCCTTAGACTATATTTTATACTTAGCAAAACATAGATCATGCACATGTAGTTAAAGGACTATTAGATAATATTCGTGATATCTAGGTCCTTACTAAAATATTAATTTTTATAGTTTCTAGGTCTTTGAAGTTGATTAATTAACATGTATAAGGTTAGGCCCTTGGTGTTTGAGGCATTAAGGCTCTCGAACTACAGGCCTGTATATTTAGGCCTCACACACTATCTCCTTGCAAAGTTCCACCTCTCAACTTGCAAAATTGTTTAATGGATCAGTATGTTTGGCTTCAAATTACTCTATGTTTCAACTTTTGGCCTTTGAACCAAAACAAGTTTATGGCATGTTCTGTGGTCAAAATGTTATACAACGTGTGTAGAAACCATCATATACCAGTGTATTTAGTGGATTTAGGGAACTTCCTTATCACGAAGAAGCCTCATCATCTTTACATATGTTATTTCTCCATACCACCTTTGTTTTTCTATTTATATTACATTGAAAGCTTAATTTTTATAGTAGCTAGATCTTTGAAGTTGATTAATTAACATGTAGAAATTGATATTTGTGTAAACTTGTAGATATCATGTCCAATGGAAAGAGATCCTCCTTTGAGACATAAGTTTAAGAAGTCATCACATTCTTCGGGAGTCGGTGTACAAAATGAAAATCAAATATTATCGACTTCACCTCGAGACTCAAGGCTATTGTATATTTCACATTCATCTGATCATCGACGTAGTGATATTGGTAGAGATGATTCCCCCTTATCATCTATGGGTGAACGTGGATCCCGACCTTCTGTACGGGAGACAAGTGTGGAAGCAGAGCAAGTTTTGCAAGAGGCTCGTCATCCTACACAGGGTGGTGAAGGTTGAGAAAGGACACAATATGTCCAACTAGCTGAGGGTTGTACGCCCATTACGACCTATCCATCAAATTTATCGGATGAGATTCCATGGGAAAGTGGGCTTCAACAAACAACTCTTGAAATTTGTAGGGATCACTATGACAAGCTGCAAAATGATCTTTCTAGTTTGGATCTCGCTCTAGAGAATAAACAATGTATAAATATGGCTTTGTTATATTTACAAAAATTCATTGAGGTGTATGAGGATCTTAGACCAACAACAGATGGTTTTTTTGCTTTGATGCAATGAAAAAAGGCAGAAGTGATGGGTCCATATAAGTGGGATGTTGTGAAGGAAAGGGTGACTAAAGATCAAGCCAACTCAATGTTCAACTTCAAAGAGGGCCTAAATTGGAAAGCATTGAAAGTGAAATATTTTAAGCACCCTAAACTTGTACATTTTTTATATGATCGGTTTCTTCCAGCCTATGGTCGGCTTCCATGGAACGATGAGGTTCCTAATTATTTTGCTAGGTTTTTTTATGCTGAGTTTTTTTTAGGAATGAAGCCAGACTATACTGATATTCATTCCGAGTTTTATGGAGTTGGAAAGGGGAGGATATATAATCAAAAAGATTCCCTTAGAGATCCTAGTACTCTTCGACCTCCACCTATGATATCTTTTCCACCTAGGCTTGTGACTTAGAAATCAGAGATGGAGCCCACATAACAAGTTGGGACAACTGCAAGGCATAATGTTGCCGAAGGTTTGACTTCGGATTTTGTAGGAGTTGATGTTGGATTGAGTCGAGAGAGGGCTTGTGCCACTATTCGACAAAATTTTGTTTGTAGAATAGATGATGAGTTAGATTATATTGGCATTGAAGATCTAAAGGCCTATCCAAAGCTTTGTCATAATATAGCTTTGGATAGAATATCTAATGACACGTCAAGCATAGGAGAGGTTTGTGTGCTTCCAATCTATTATTTTTTTTATTCATTTTGAATTAAACTTTTGGTTACATTATATCTATGTATGATAAATTATTTTTTGATGTATAGTAATAAATACGTTACATAAATGTTTATTGTTTTCAGTTTTCTCGATTGTTAAATGAACATAATTTTAGAGTCTCCATTAGTCAAAATGTTGGAAATGTAGAAGAGCATATTGGAGAGGTATATTTAAAATTTACACATTTATATTTATGTTTGAAAGATATTTTTTTTTGTTTTTAAATTTAACTATGTATCTTATTGTTAATTTGACTTATTTATGCAAGTTTCATTAGATTCGAACTTTTTAGATGATTTTCCATCTATTGTGAGCTAATGTTTTATTTTTTTTATTTTTTAAGTTAATTGCTAAGCTTAATATTTTTTGCTTTTACTACGAATTATTTATTAACAAAATTTAATTTTTAAGGGAAGAGAACATATTGAAATTGGAGGTGAAGATATAGGTTCTTTGATGGATGTGGATATTGGCACTGAGGTAATTTTGTCCATAATTGAAATGTTCTTTGATATATATGCTTAAATAGTTTAAATAATGTTTGACATTTGTAAATTGCTTTTATATATGTTGAAGCTTGGGTCTCTTCGATCTTTTCGAGGAAAAGGAAAGACTCCATTGGACGATAGTGTTGGAATTGTAAGTTTAATATTTTATTTACTTTTATTTCATTTAAAATAGTCTAATTAATTTGTAAGATTTATAAATGGGTGATTCCACGGACCTGGGTAACACTTTTTGGCAAGAGCATTTCGAAAAAAATAGAAAAATGCACCTCGGTCGAGGTCTTGTTAAGCCCTCGACCGAGGTCTTAATATCTCGACCGAGGGATTGTTAAGCCCTAGACCGAGGTATTTAAATACCTCGATCGAGGTATTTAAATACCTCGAGCGAGGTATTGCGGGCTTTAAAAACCCTCGACCGAGGTATTTAAATACCTCGACCGAGGTATTTAGATACGTCGGTCGAGGTTCATACCTCGGTTGAGGGCTTAAAAAAACAGACTTAGCCCTCATTCAAACAAATGGAAAATTTCTTGTGCCTTGCAGAGGTTTAAACCCTGCCATTCCTAGCACATAACTGAGTGGAGTTGATACCGATAGATTCACCAACGAATCTTCTATCCATTGACGTATCATACATGCATTTTGGCATTCA
>LPNX010834006.1:323192-397939 GCA_001517045.1 Pseudotsuga menziesii
GTTTATTCGGTGGGTTGGGTGGTTGATTGGAATTTACGCCTGCCATGAGTTTGGGTGGAGAGTGAGGAGGTCAGCAAATAGGAGTGTGAGCAGGAGAAATGTGAGGAGTATCTGGGCCTTCTTGATTCAAAGGTAGTACAACTTCATGTAGGGTTGTTTCTACAAGCTCTTCCCAATCCTCAACCAGCACTAAGTCTTCCAATATGGGACGATATTTCCTTTTATATTCTCTTTTGGGAAATTTAGGGATGATTGGCAATCCTCCAATATTCTTCACATATGCCCTGGTGTGTCTTCTCGGATTATTAACAACTTCGTTGCCGACAGAAAACAAATGTTCTCTGCCCCTTTCTTCCGGAATTGGATTATGAAGCCCACTACTTTCTGAACTGTTACCCGTGGAATAATCTCTGGAAAACAGGTTTCCTCTGCCAGCCATGCACTGGCGGCCCTCCTTCTAGCACCAGAAACTGTTGAGGGCTGGAAATTCGCAGGCAACAACAGCAAGGGATTCTCCCCAGTCAACGTTCCCAACTAGCCCGTGACTGTTTGGTGTACGACATCCGTCCGGTTTGCGGTCTGGCTACCATAGGTCAAGTAACAAAAGGGTTTACTATTCACGGCCCGATCCACCGTATGTCTTTTGTATTTTTGACTTAAGATATGATATGCATGTGCCTAATTAACCATGCAGGGTGATAAAGGATGCAAGGAGTAGTCACAACATGATGCGCAAGTTCTTACCTCTCATCTTAGAACTCACAAGCATCTAAATCACATATGCAGCAATAAAGTAAAACTAATTATCTATCTATCTATCTATCCCCGGGGAGCCAAATTGTAACTTATTTATGAGTAATGTATATTGTGCATGCATCATAAAGAGAAATTACAGATAGCCGATATTCCTTCCTACAACACATGAACGATTAAAGATATTTAGACAATCAGATAGCCAATTGTTTTATGAACAACATGCACTACTCATGGTGGTAATTTCACAGAATAAACCAGAAATCATTCAAACAAGAACATAGGCTCTAAGAGTTAGAACGATCTCATAGTTAATGGACAAAAACTGGAAAAATGAAATAGTTCATCTTTCACTAATCCATAGCATAGCATTTGAACGTCCCACCAAACTTTCTTCGACAGGCAAACAATAATCCTTTATTGCAAAAAAAAGTAGTTCTTCTTACAATATCTCTTTACATGTCTAACTGGGAAAAATCCCCTGTCAATTCTAACTTTCCAATATTTAAACTAAAATAGTAGACTGCTTGGGCTGCCCCCACATGTGTGACCTTTCGGTCCCTCAAAACGTTTCATATTTCTCTTTATCTTTCCTGCACAGACTCATGATTTGCTGAGTAACTGATAGACCTTTTAGGTTTACTCCTTTGTTGCTATTGTCTTTGCCTTCTAATTTTCTTGTCCTCCTTGCGATCCTGTATCCCATCTATACTTTCGCGTCATGGTAGTCTGAACAATCTCCTAAACACTCCTGCAATTAAACGACAACAATCATTCCTTGGGATAGTAGTTTTCAAGAAAATCAACTACGTTAAATTATATCAACTACAACGGCTAAGCAGCAAGGAAGGCCATGTGCTGCATTACTACTAACACAGCAGGGTAGACCTATCCACAGCCGCATAGGCGGGCTTTAACAGGCGATGGGCGTTGTGAGAACATTTAGGCGTATCGGAGTCGGAAAAGTTACGACCTAAGCCGTGGCAGGAAAACATCTGATCGAAAATCGGAAGGATAACGACATCGGCAACCAAGTTCTTTGCACAGCCACAACGGCGGAAGAGAAAAGGGTTATGGACATGCGACACGCATAGACGGGTGAAGCGTTTTTCATTCTGGGTGCTTAGCTAATTTGGGAGCCACAATGGCGGAAGAGAAACAGACAACAACCTCCAGTCAGATGAAATAGATAATTGCTTTAAAACTTTTAAAAAAATTGGCAACGATTGAAACTATTTCACCTCCGGAATAGCGGTTTTTAAAGGACAAATGGTCTGATCCATCTTCAACTCAGCAAAAACAAACTCTAAAATCTACGACCCATAACAATTCCAAACATGAGCAATTTCTGAAATAGGATGAGAGTTCATCTTCGAAAAACATTCAAAATTAAAGCATGACCAAAAATTCACGGCTCCAATTGATTCAACGCAGCATTAAAATCATAAAGGGGGTCCAAAATTTAAAGAATTTGGGGAGAACAGTTGTAGCCGCAACAGATTCTAAACTTAGAATGGAATAAAAGTTTAAATTAAATTTATTAATATCAAATATTTTTCTTAATGAATAATTATGAATTACTTAACCTATTTTTTTATAAACTATAGAACTAAATACTATTTTTTTTTATATAAAGAATAATTCAAGAGAAATTTTTAATAATTAGTGAGTTATTGGCCATAACCTAAGAAACATTTAATGTAAAAAAGTAACCAAAATTACCATATCTAATTTACTCTAGTATAACCTAAAAGGCATAATTCTAATAAAAAAATTAAAACTTTAAGATTAATCTACTACAATTTAATCTTGTATTTCTATCTAATCATTTTATAATAAAATTCAACCTAGATTTCATTAAAGAACACTGCAATATTGAAGAGAGGCGTCGTTTTGAACAATGTAAATCATTTCAATTATGGTAAAAAAAATGTTTTTTTTGTTTTAAAGCAATTCATCTCTGGTATTATGGTCAAATTCAAATGTACACAAACTTATTGGAAAATGAAAATGAAAATAAAATCATTTTGAAGCAATAAGTGCATACCCCAAACGAATAGTCAGTGAGACTAGTCACAATAGTAAGAGGGAGATATGCCCCTCTAGGTGAAATGCATCATGAAAGACACGTTATCTTACTTATGTAATGACAAACTCTCCTCTCCCTATATATTACTTTCATTGCATGTAGTTCCTATAATGTAATCAAATTGAGTTGGAATGCTCGTAGTTCCTATAATGGTTCAGTCTATCTATTCATGAACTATTCATGAAGAAATCTATCTATCCATGACATAGGGAAGAGTAGGTGAGTAGATAGATTGTAGTAACAAAGGGAGCACAAAGAAAGAACCAAATTCAATACAAATTGAAATGGTTTACATCCAATGCATACATTACACGTTCTTATCCATGTGGCCTCCCTAATGTGGGGATATCCTCATAAAAGTAAATACCTTCTATACCCTTAATTATATAAATACTAGAAATTGGAAATAAAAAATAAAGTCTCTCCAATATTGACATCTTATCCTAGTAATTGTACGGAAATACTTCAAATTCTTTAACAAATATCAAGTATTTTAAGTTTTTTTTTGTTCTATTATGGTTTATGTCTTTCAGATGCACACAAACTAATTGTAAATCAGAAATAAAAAGAAAAGCATTGCCAACACCTAAATGTTTTAGGAGAAAAAACTATTTATTCAACCTCCCATAGCACAAGACATGAGAATAATACACACTCAATTAATGTGTAGAAACATATACTTCACATCTCTTTGGACCTCACAGGATTCACATTGGAAACCGTAGGGGCATATTCCACTATTCATGTCATGGAGAAATATCTCATACAAATATGGAGACACATGCGCGGATACAACATCATTATTATTTTATATAATGAGAGTCCATACATATATAAAGTAGTCTCTAGTCTCACAGTCCCTGGAGCATATAGTTTATTGAACTTAGATAAGGGGAAACTCTATCGTGCCAGTGAAAGACTCGGTTGTCATAGTCGTTGATAAAATAAAGCATTGGAATTTGGAGGGACCTTTGAATGGAGAATTGATTCTGCTTGATGGCAGCTCTATTGGTCAAGTGTAATTAGGCCTACCTAAAAGAAAAACCCCAGAATGTAATACCTAATCCTTTGAGGCAGCAAATTTTTTTATTAATCCTAAATTCAACAACTATTTTTAGAATTGAATCATGTCCTCCCTAGATGCTCAATTCAAAGTGATCAAACAAAAGCCCCAATTTTAGGTGGATTATGGATAGTCCCTCCAATGTATATTGAGTTTATACCCCAATTCAAAGTGATCAAACAAAATTTCCAATTTTAGGTAGATTATGGATAGTCCCTCCAATGTATATCGATTTTATCAGCCATATCAAAAAGGTTAAGTATTTATAAGTCCACTATAAGGAAGAACTTAAAATTCTCCAACAAATATCACTACAAGTTGGGTGTCTAATGTATACCATAGTCAACAAGGAAGACAAATCATAAACACATGTTTGGGAGGTTTGAAATAGTCATGCTATTGAAATCATGTTCTTTTCTAGCTCACTGCACTCCCAGCCCCTCATTTATGAACGTCTGTCGAGGGATTCCCTTGTTTAGATATATTTGTAGACAATATGTACTTCTTGTTTCCATTATTAGAATCATGACAGGAAAACAAACGGGTCGGAGTCTACAACATTTACAGTGTCGGTTGTTAAATATTTTATCCTTTCAACCTTTGGATTTCACTAAGGAAATTGGAAACATTAAAACATGTGTATTAAAATATTATTCTTTCTTTCAACCTAATGTTTACAATTTAGGGAAGATAAATAACATTGACAGATTTGGAACTCAAATACAAGGCTCTTTCTTCTTTCTCCTCCCCCAAAACAAAGTTGTGGTCCTAGACTATGAAAAGTATGCATTATTTTGGTTATGATTTCATTTAAATACCGGTTTTTTAAGGTTACATCTATTGAGTATTTTAGACTTAGTTTGGAAGACACGTAGTCACATAATACATGATAAATTTCAAACAACGTTTTGGATGGAGAAATTTTAAACCCTTATATTTATAGAACTAGAAGGCACTCAAGCAAGCAACGCATTTAACTTTTCTCCACATAGAAAATGTTACACAAGTGCACAATTATATACATACCTGTAAATTCATGACAACCAAGTCGAAAGCTTAGCTCTACATAATCTTCTGGAGGAAATAGAATTTAGGGAGACACTGAAGCATAGAATTGGAGAGTCAAGAGTTCAAACCCAACCTTTGATTGTCTTATACTCGTAAACCTAGGATAATGTGTTTTTTTTCAACAGACTTTGCCAATCTCTTTAAGTTCGAGGTATCTCAATCCATCCTACCCAACGTTATACCTTTTCTTCTCTTGTTCCTACCTATGACGAAGGTGGAACCTTTGAGTTGTCCACCGCAGAAAACAGCGAGGAATTACAGTGTGCAATCGTTTCCTTCTACATAAATACGATTGGAAGAAACACCATCTCAATTCAACAATATCCCAACGCTCTGGAGTTGGTTTACCTTGCCCGAGGTAGGCAAATGCATGTTTGTGTATTTCACATGATTACAAAAAAAATCATTTTCTAATTGCTTCTACATAACATAGATATATTTGTGGAGGTGAGGGAAAACTGGGTATTATTTTCCCGAAGTGTCCCAGAGACTTTTAGAGATCATTCTTTGTTATGAGGGCACTCAGGGTGTATATCAGTGATCCCATGAGAGGAAAAGGAAGAAGAAGAAGAGGACTCAAGCCAAAAGGTGAGGTGAGTGAGTAGGGGAGACGTAATAGCTATATTTTCACGAGAAACCCACTGGTGGTATAATGATGGAAACAAGCCTCTCCAACACAGGAAACCCTCATATACAACTCGGGCACAAGAGTTACCATGTAAGAATATCTATAAAATAAGTCATGATAATCTTAAGTTAGGTGTATGACTAGTTCTTTCATTTCTTTTAGAGCTAACTATATGCATATTGTACAACCCTTCTCTCTGGTCGACACTCCATTCCATTTTCCTTTGTTTCTACTACCTAACCCCCTTCCTCCGATGAGACAGGTAGACTAAGCGGACTAGTTGGACCATGGGAGACTCAGAGTGTTGATTCAAATTATTATGACCCCATAAATGAATGGAAATTGGAATAAATCATAGAATCCTAGAAGAACTAGTATATGATATGATTCATGAGCACAAACAAAGGGCGGCGTGCTTCTAGCCTGCTACTGAAGTTTTTTCATCCTAGTCTTGTGGTGGTCATAATAGAAATATCTAGCACTGGGTGAAACGCTGGTCTATAAACTTACATACCCATTGGACAAGGTTAGGTTCAAATCTAGCAAAGATTGCTCAATGCATTGTAAATTCCAACTTGTAAGTTGTAACCCAAAAAACAACACCATTAGTTTTTCCTTATGGAGCCCTCACACTGGAGGGTTATCAAATCAATTCACCATCCATTGATAAGACTCATATGAGCATTTAGTTTCACATCATATAATCAAGTGACTTGTAAGTTGTGAGATCACTTGTCTTGGTGAACAATAAGATGACAGATGGAAAACCGAGTTTAGTAGGTGGCATCATCTCATACCAAGATTTAATGAAGTTGGTGAATAAGTAATGCATGTCAATGCCATTAAATTCTTTGAAAGTGAGCATTGAATCCTGAGTCACAATCCTAACTTATCGAGTTGAACTTGGCACTAGGCCGCCTAGTGGCCCACCGTGGTACTTCCCAATTGGGAGGGAAATCCTCATCCCCGATCTCACTATTGAAGGGAACTTAGGTAGATTTTGAGTCCCAACACTCCCATATTCCACTAAATCACTTATAACCCCTAGAAGGGAAAATTTTGTAGCTCCCCTTCTGTTACAAATTTTCCTAGGCTTATTCAATTTCATTATTGATGTGATGCAAATGAAACTAAATGTTTTTTGCATGGTAAAATTATTTTTGGCCTTCTATGAAATTTAAAATATCCTTTGAAGGGCTTTGAAGGCTTCAAATTTGAAGCTTGATCGTGCTCCTCTGTATCTCACTTGTTTGTATGATATGTTGATGAAAGCTGAATTATACAAATCCTATTTTGTGCCTACATTGTAACATATATCCATAAATACTACATAAATCCATTGAACTTGATTCATTAATGTCGATGTTTGGACCCGGTGGCAGTTGATAAGTATGTAATTTTCTTTACAAAATTGAAAGGCGGTGTGAATTTTTTGAAAGTATACGCATTAATAGTGGTACGGAGTACTAGCCACCTAGAGTGCGGAGTCAATTTCAATGTGCCAAGCAATGATCAAATTTTAAGGGTGGGTCTTAATTTCAATTGGAAGGGAATTTATTCTCTCATCCCTTCATCTCTGAAGGGAAAGATAAATAATTGTACTTTAAGTGACAAGTATAAATTAACTAAACCTTTTCACACAAAAAAATGCAAAAAACAAATATTGTTTTTTTAGCGCTTGTTGTGAAAGCATGTATGTATGTGATGGAGGGGTCTAAGTCAATTGAACCCTTGCATTCATTGCATGTATGAATCTAAAAATCCACCTTTTAAATTGAACCAGAATACCAAAAGAATTTTATGAATGGCTAGATTTCAGAAATTTATAGGTGTGAGTAGTTAAGTGCTTGTGGCTCTAAAATTTGTTGTGTTTTGTATGAGTCCACGATTCATTGAATCCATAGTCACGGGTAGGAATTTAAATAATTTAATGAAAAAAATTAATGTGTATAACCTCTATGTTGATATCATTTTCCATGGTGATGCTTGCCACTACCCTCTTTATTGTCTTACCAAAAGGTGTGATAATGAGGAAGAAGACCTAAAATTATGAACTTCACCTTCAAACAATGCCTTGCAATCACATTGGTAAGGAGTGATAAGAATATCATAACAATCCAACTTGTCAAATATGAGTTGATAGTGTTAATTAAAGACTTATAAGGTAAATTTAATATAAGACTTACTTATATTTCTCTCTTACTCTTTACATCTTGACAATTTAATATTTTATGGTTGTCTTTGCACCTTGACCCAACTCGTATTATAAGGTGTGGATGTGCAAACATAATAATCCTTAGTTATGACTATGAGATGAGGATTTAAAGAGAAGAGGATGTAAAGACAAGTAATTTTTATATGCATTTTGGTAGTGTTGAGGACAAATGTCGTGAGAAACCACAAATGTTTAGAAGGATGGAGGGAGATAACATCACGATCATGCCACTCATCAAATTGAAGACTATTCTTGAGCCAACAATTGTTTTTTTAACTCTATTAATAACCATTGTTTCTCCATATCATGTGCCCAATGACACCTCTCTATAGCAATGCATAAATAATTTTCTGCACGGTTTGTGATCTTAGCTACATGTCATTATTTGTATTTGCATGACATCGAGTGTTCTTTATCGTTGTCATGAGTCCATGATATTCATGCAAGAAATGAATTCTTGTAGAGGAGGAATTTTCAAACTAACCTTTTGAATTTCATTTTGATGAAAAAAAAGTGGACATTGGTAGCGAGGTTCACATAGGTAGTAGGCACAAATTTTTGAGCTTGTTTCAGGCCTAGTAGTAGACTAGTAGTTGCTGACACATTGTCACACTTTAGATTACAGATGCAAGTGACTCGGGATTCATAGTCACATCTCAATGGCTAGTGCCTGGTAGTCATTAATGATTACTGGCCATCTTCAACAACTAAGCATCGAGTGCATGACATGAGTGAGTAAGTGATTATAATTTATCATATTTACAATATTTTGAATGATGAGTTGAACTTTATAGCATAGGAATTTCAACATCTTGAGAAATTTATATGAATGGGTAATTTCAAATGTTGCTCTTGTTTTGAAATGTTGATATAAATTATACCCTTCTTTATTGGAAGGGTAAAATTCAAATTTTAAAATTTTTTTGAAGAGCAATTTTAACTTTACACTTCTGGGAAGGGCTGTGAAGGGTTCAATTTTGAACACTGGACTACCAACGGCTGGCAACATGCATACTGCAATGAGATTCGGTTCCTGTGTGGTAGCTCCAAGCAATGCACTGAGAAAATTAAAGGGTAGTCAAGGATTTTGATCATTTGTTCTCATAATTTTTAATTGTTTTTGGAATGCGGTGAGTAGATTAAGGGTATTTAAGGATTTTTATATTTTTTTGATCATTTTTAATTGTTTTTTTTCAATTATTGAGATTGTATAGCTTTAATGTAATAGAGATCGTTGAAGCACATGAGTTTTAATTAATGAGATTGCATAGTTTCACTATAAAAGAGATCAACGATGGACATTAAAGTATGATAAATGGATTCTACCTCACTAGCGAGTACAGGTCGAAGCATCGAAGCATCATGACTGACGAGTAATGATAAAAATTATTCAATCATGTCATGTCAAAGCATATATAAACAACTTATAAGTTCTCTTCAACAGGTTAGTATCAAGATACGAAACACTAGTAATACAAATATTATTTTTCAACTCACTAGTTTCACTAGCGAGTACATGTCAAGTAGGCTTAGACTCTACCCCAGGTCTAACGAAGAATTACTATCATTTGTTCCTTTCCTAGTGGACATTGTTTCCTTTTTGTGATGAAAACGAGGGCCGACCTTGGTTGTCGGTTTGCAAATCAAAGCAAACATTGAAAACACAAATGAACATACACATAACCAAATAACACTAGAAAACGACGAGGATTATGGATTCTATTAATATCAAGAAAAATGAAATTTACATAGACAAATGGTACTCAGATTTGATACTATGTTACCTATTACTCAGTGGTGTGTATGCTACATACAATATCCATAGTTATCTCTAGTACTAGGAATAACATCCTCCCTATCTCGAAATTTCCTATTTATAGCCTTCATGGTTTGGTCAAGTATTTATCTAGAAGCTCCTTGATAGTTCCATGAAGTTTAGACATTCCTCAAGTATCCCCTGCAACTTCTTCATTTCCTTGTGTCACCTGGTCTTCTTCAACTACCACCATAATCCTCATTTGTTTCTGCAACTAGTTCTGCTATGGCGTTGTAACTATTAAATTCACCAATTCGTGTCATTTGTTGGTCATCGTCCGACTACTCATTTATATTTTGATTTCCTTTTTCCAAGTCTCTCTCTCGTTGGCATATTATTTCAACTTATTTCTTCCTTTCTATATTTCTCTTTGAGATGAATGTTAGACTTTCATGACATCAACTATGAATTCTTGTTGCACTAGGGTTTGTCGACTCACCCCTTGGTCAAATCTTGTTAACTTCAAATTTGACTACTTATCACAGTTCCATATTCCCTTGCATCATATTCCTCGGGTTGAAAGAAACCCGACTGCTTCGTCAGTCACCTAATCTCCTCTTCGAAAATCCATGTTACCTCCTCAAATTCCTTTCATTCACATCGAGCTAGTAATTCCTTTTTTTTGCTACTTCATTTGCAACCAATGACACGCTTTTCTAGGACATCTTTAATCTGATCTTCTGGTCCGCTATGTATCGCATCCTTCCTGGCAATAATTTATTCTTCTCCACTACTTGACCCTTCCTTGTACGTGTACAACTTAGAAAAATTGAATGTCGATGAAATGCCAAACTCCTCTGGTAGCTCCAATACTTAAGCATTGTCCAATATTTTCGTAAGGATTAGACTAAGATCAGTTTTCTTCAACTTAAATTTATTATACATTCTCCTTTGGAATCTTTCATTCCTGAGATGTGTGTAAACAAAATCACCTTCTCCAAATGAATGTAGTCGTCTCTGTCGGTCTACTCTCAACTTATATGGTGTGTTTCTCTTTTCCATACCGCTTCTCACCTAGTCATGGACGTCCCTCATGTGCTCTGCAAACGATTCAACTTCCACACTTTTCTGCATCTCTGTCGACAACTCTATCAAGTTTATTACTCCATGCGGGCTTCTTCCTTGCACTATTTGAAATGGACTCACTCCCATCGACCTATTCACTAAATTTTTATATGCAAACTCTGACCATGCAAACAAAATTTCCTATTGGTTAGGTAGGTCCAATATCAAGCATCTCAAAAAATCTCCCAGGATTTTGTTCACAACCTCTATTTGCTCATCATTTTGCAGATGATATGTAGAACTAAACTGCAACTTGATGTCTAGTTTCTTCCATAAGGTCCTGTTATCCTCCTAAATGGCACCTCTCAGTTCGAGTGCCGACATTCCTTATGTTGGTACACAAAAGGAAATTTATGGATTGAGGTTTGCCCAGGGTACTATAGATTGGTTTGTTACACAATACATTTTTCCCCCATCCAGCTGGTCACTTTGCCATTTTTACTATGTTAGGTTGTATTCGCGACTCTCCCTTTATACAACTCACGAGTCATTCGTGAGTCCCGGTTGATGCAAGTCGCGAATGGATGTATTCGCGGGTTTCCCTTATGGTAAGTCGTGAATCATTCGCGGGTTGTTCTTATACATACCCACGAATGTGTCCCTTAACAGTTAAAAATAATAACACGCAATAGCTTGAGATTAGTAAATCCGTTTTCCTTAATCACCTTAACTGTCTCAACCTCCTCAACTTGCAAAATTGCCTTATTTCCTCCATATAAATACAGGCCTTGGGGAGGGTGTTAGATATACAGACTTGGAGAGAAAAGTTATGCTGGTGGATTGTATACAGAAGTCTTTGGAGCAGTGGAACTCAGAATCCTTTGGTTGCAGAGGAGTTCTTGTGTCAGGCGTTGGGTTGTAATCTGAACTTCTTCATTATTGATAATAAAGAGAATCCTTCTTCCATATGTGTATCATGTATCCTGGTTTGATAAATGTTTATGTTTCTGCATCTTATATGTGATTTATCTAACCTGCTTATATATATATGAATCATCTTGTATCTGGAAGATTGTTTCTTGACAGGTGAAGAGGAGCAACCTTGAAGACTTTGAAAGTGAAGCAGAGCGGAAGAGGACTAGCAAGGATCGACCTTATTTTATCAAGTAAGTCCTTTTAATCCTCCTATTTCCGAGTTTACTTTATGTCTTTGTCATGCTCGTTAAACCTTAAAGAACAAAGCATCGAGTTTATTGTTGTAAGCCCCATTTCTCGTAATCAAATGGATGTTTCTGAGTGATCTTGCCTTCCTTCACATTCGTAAAACTCAGGCTATATGCTTCTTTTGAAGGAGCATTGGGTAGGTGGTAATTTAACCTTTTTCGGACCTTCCTAACTAGGTACGAAAAAGGTGTACCTTTTCTTCTTCGGAAGTTAAGAGAGTTCTTCTTTGGTTTGTTTTATACTTTTTCAGCCTTAGGAGACTAAATTGTACAAAAAAGGACCCTCCTAGAGTCTTCTTTGGAGTTTCTAGACTCTCTAAACTATGAAAACACTGTCGAGCATGTACTAGTTCAGGCTCGTAAAATCCACGAATCAGTGTTTTATCAAGCATTCTTCTTTCTTTTCTTCGAGCTTGCCAAAAATGAAGATGGTATCGAGTTTTCTTTCTTGGACTCGTTAAACCTTTACAAGAAAGAGGGGATCATATCAAGCATTATTTTCCCATCTCTTCAAGCTTGTTAAAAAATGAAGAGGGAACCGAGTTGGCTTTCCTAGACTCGTTAAAATTTAACAGGGAAGGTAAGGAAGAAGTTTTCTCTTGTTTTCAGTAATGGAAGCATGTCATCCTTGAACATAGCACTCTTTGTATTTCGATATCCATGTTTTAGTGTCTACTTGTGTTCAGCTATCACTTTGAGTTTCTTACTCCTCCTCTTGTCCATTATACCTGGGGAATCTGATTATGTCTCCTACATGACAGATAAGTCTAGTTGTTCTCTCTATAAGTTATACACTGCCTTGGGTCATCTCTGTGGTGTGCTCACTATTCAAGGACTCCTCCCAAATGTCTTTTTTATAGCCTGATCCCATCATTGTTATATCTGTTATCTCTTTGTGTCTCCCTTCTTTTGCCCAGTTCCTAGTCACTCTTGTGATCCGTTGGAGGATCTGTTGCCTTCCTTATCACAGCATGGTTTCGTTTCAGCTCTTCCTGATGACGAAGACCTAGAGTTTTGACAATGGTACCTCAGGATTCACTTTCATCATTGGTGAATTCCTTTGCTTCAGTTGTTGATTATCATCTATTGATTGACACACTATCGAATCCTTTCCATGTTCGACTTCAGCTTCTCTTATTCACATGGCTTGGATTGTACTGGTTCTTTGGGATCCTTTATGAAGACCTTAGTTCCTCTTTATGGACTAAGTTGCGCAATATTATGTTCTGTTCCTATACACAGCTTACAGATCTTTGAAGACTCATTCTTGTATATTGTGGCTTCGATCCACCTTTGTAATATACATGGTGCTATATCATGTACTCAAATATTGTAAAGGAGCTCGTGTTCCAGTAAATTGAACATAGCATCCTCAGATGTAACTTTGTATATGACATTACTATGTATTTGTTTCAGGTACTCTCTCTACTCCATTGGATTTCTGAGTTCTCCAACGTTGATGTTTATAATGTATTTCGGCCATCGTTTCCCTCTGACCTCACACATTAGGGGGCATCTGTTATCCACCTAAATGGAACCTCTCCATCCGAGTGCCGACATTCCTTATGTTGGTACACAAAAGGACATTTATGGATTGAGGTTTTCCCAGGGTACTATAGATTGGTTTGTTGCACAATACATTTTTCCCCCATCCACCTGGTTACTTTGCCATTTTTACTATGTTAGGTTGTATTCGCGACTCTCCATTTATACGACTCGCGAGTCATTCACGAGTCCCGGTTGATACAAGCCGCGAATGGATGTATTCGCAGGTTGCCCTTATGGTAAGTCATGAATCATTCATGGGTTGTTCTTCTACATACCCGCGAATGTGTCCCTTAATAGTTAAAAATAATAACACGCGATAGCTTGAGATTAGTTAAGCCTTTTTCCTTAATCACCTTAACTGTCTCAACCTCCTCAACTTGCAAAACTACCTTATTTACTCCATATAAATACAAGCCTTGGGGAGGGTGTTAGATATACAGACTTGGAGAGCAAAGTTATGCTGGTGGATTGTATACAGAAGTCTTTGGAGCAGTGGAACTCAGAATCCTTTGGTTGCAGAGGAGTTCTTGTCTCAGGCGTTGGGTTGTAATCTGAACTTCTTCATTATTGATAATAAAGAGAATCATTCTTCCATATGTGTATCATGTATCTTGGTTTGATAAATGTTTATGTTTCTACATCTTATACGTGATTTATCTAACCTGCTTATATATATGAATCATCTTGTATCTGGAAGATTGTTTCTTGACAGGTGAAGAGGAGCAACCTTGAATACTTTGAAAGTGAAGCAGAGCGGAAGAGGACTAGCAAGGATCTACCTTATTTTATCAAGTAAGTCCTTTTAATCCTCCTATTTCCTATTCTGTACTTTAGAAGTAAATTGTCTGCAAGTTAATTGAGTATGTTGGTAACCCCAGACCTATGGTTATTTGGTGTATATTCCTTTACAACAGGTCCTCCAAAAACGACCCATGAATTTAGTGTCCCTTGTGAAGTGATACTCTTCAACAATTTATTTATCCTTACAGCCTCCTCAAAAAATAATACAATAATACTCGTGGCATCACTTGTCTTCCGACAAAGGATGAAGTCTTCCATCTTCGAAAATTTATCGAATACCATGAAAATGGAGTCATTGTTTGTTGCGTCTTCGACAATCCCAATACAAAATACATACTAAGGTGCTCCCATGGAACCAGTGGTACTTGGAATGGTGTATATAACCCTGCATTTTGAATTATTCCCTTAGCATGTTGGCATACCCTGCACTATTGAACCCACTTCTACCCATCCATTAGTATTCCTTGTAATGGACCTATCTGGGTCCTTAATTCATACTTTAATAAACTAGTAGTTTTATTTATGATAAAATGATTTAATTCATCTCAACTAAGTTAAAATCTAGGTTCTCAATAATATGCCATGGTATCCTAATTTACAATTTGCAATTTTTACAGTTCTCAAATTTTCATTTCTTACACCAGCATATCTCAATAATTTCACATATATATAAATTTATAACTTACAATATTTCATACTATCAAGTTGAAATGCATCAAGTAATAACTGGAAATTACTTATATAACACAAAATACCTTGGTGGTAGTAGTTTTCCCAAGCAGACTTGTCTTGTAGGATAGTAGTTTGTCCAAGCTTCCTTGTCTTGTAGAATAGTTGTACATCCTTAGGAACCTCAACCGTCCAAATTGTTTTGTCACCCTGCCAGCTAGGATAGTCTCACTGACTTCCTAGCTCCAAGAAGTGTGTTCTTGGAACCTCGAGCCCAAAACCTGTTTACAACCCAACTAGTTCAAACAATTCAATTATTTCCCTTTCCAACAGAAAAACAAGCCTCCTCTGCAATGCTTTCTCAAATATTTCCTCTTCCTTCCTATATATCCCCCTTTGGTGACTCTTCTTCCCCACAAATTTACTACCCTTATACCCATATTTATTATTTCAACTTCCCTCTCAGCCACTATGCCAGGTTCGATCAACTTGGATTCGAGTAGATATTAGCAAGTTAATTAATTTTTTAAACTAAAGTTACATCGTCAATATAAAATTTGAAATAAGTATATTTCAATAATGTAATTATTCACATATATAACTTAGTTTTAAATATGTTTCAGTTAATTAAATGAATATTATTTATTTAAATGTTCCCATACACAATAGTCAAACCATAATTACAATTAAACATCATTAATTAATTAATTGATATTCTTTTAAAATCCCATCACCTTTTAGTGTACGATTATCACATTTGACACAACCAAATAATTTCAATTAAACTTTAATTAATATTTATTTATTAATCAACTAATAGTCTTTTAAAATTCAAGTAGCAATTACTTATTATTTATTAAACCTTTGTTGCAATTCCAACAAATTTAACTATATGAAGAATGATTAACATTATTTAGACTTGTTATCACTTATTTAACATTTTTTAATCAAGTTAATCATCACCTTATTAACACTAATTAATATTCTTAATACAGAGTTAATATTAATAGATCAAATTAATAATAATATAATTAATATTATTACCTAATTATCATTGACAAACTAAGATATTGAACTAATTAAGATCAATAATAGTTGTCTATCATTTAGTAACTAAGCACTTCAATGGACAATTATGTTAATAACAATTATTATTATCATTATTAACCTTATCAACCATAAATAATAATAACACTAATCACAATTAATTAACCATTCATTTGCAACCTTGACGTAATAATATAATTTCCTACTAAGAAAGGTAATAGTATTTATAAGGTGATCGTTCACAACCATATCCATATGAGCCATTTTTTATTGTGTATTAGACAATTCATACAACATATATAAACAATATGTTTAACCATAGCTAATGCTTACATAAATCATGTAGGTATACCTTTAGTACTCAACCACACATCACACATAATCACAAAAGTTACTATCTGTCGATGCAAAGTTAAAAATGAATTTGCAATGTCTATCCACTAACTCATATCATAATAAGCTACAACAACAACATAATATACTGAGATACAACACAAGAATTAAGTAAAGGTTTCGGCACACAGTTCATTAGGTTTTGTTGTACAGGAATAAACACCTTATAACCGAAGGTCTGGGGTTACCAACATACTCATGAAACTTGCAGGCAATCGACTCTAGAGTGCAGTAAAGGAAATAGGAGGATAGAAAAGACTCACCCGATACACGATTGTTGATCCTATCTTGTCCTCTTCCGCTCTGCTTCTCCTCCAAAGCCTTCAAGGATGCTTCTCCTTCACTTGTCAAGAGTCAATCCTCCAAATACAAGATGATACATATATATAAACAGGTTAGATAAATCATATACAGAGTACTGAATCATAAATATTTATCAAACCACAATATATGAGAGACATTCAAGACACATATGGAAGAAGGATTCTCTTTATTAATAATAATGAAAGAGTTCAGATTACAACCCAACACCTAAGACAAGGACTCCTCTACAACCAAAGGATTCTGAGTTCCACTGCTCCAAAGACTTCTGAATGAACTCCACCAGCATAACTTTTCTCTCCAAGTGTATGTGATTAACACCCTCCCCAAGGCCTGTATTTATACTTGGTGAAATAAGGAAGTTTCGAAGGTTGAGGAGGTTGAGACAGTTAAGGTGATTAAGGTTAAGGGCTTAACAAATCTCAAGTAATAACAAGTTTTTATTTTTAATGTCAAAGGAAGGTGTACGTGGGTATCAATACTGGAAACTCGCATATGACACACGAGTTGCTCTAAGGGTAACCCGCGTACAAATTTGAATGCGAGATGCAATAATCGACACTCACGTACAACACACGAGTTGCATATAAGAAGAGTCACGTACAGGACTTGACATATTTAAAAGGTAAAAACAACCAGCTGGATGGATGATAAATGTAGTTCATAATAAGCCCATGTATAGTGTTTTGGGAAACCCTCAGTCCATAAATGTCCTTTTGTGTGCCAACATGGCGAATGTCGGCACTCAGACGGAGAGGTGCCATTCAGGTGGATAACAGATGCCCCCTAATGTGTGAGGTCAGAGGGAAACGATGGCTGAAATACATTATAATCTTTATCTTTGGAGAACTCAGAAATCCAATGGAGCAAAGAGAGTACCTAAAACAAATACATAGTAATGTCATATACAAAGTCATATCTGAGGAGGCTATGTTCAATTTACTGGAACACTAGCTCCTTTACAATATTTGAGTACATCATATGATACGGGTATGAAACCACGTATATTACAAAGGTGGATCGAAGCCACAATATCCAATAATGATGAGTCTTCAAAGATCTGGAAGCTGTGTATATGAATAGAACATAATCTTGCGCAACTTAGCCCATAGGTGAGGAACTAAGGTCTTCATAAAGGATCCCAAAGAACTGGTACAATCCAAGCCATGTGAATAAGGGTAAGCTGAAGTCAAACATGGAAAGGATTCAATAGTTTGTCAATCAATAGGTGATAATCGACAACTGAAGCAAAGGAATTCACCAATGATGAAAGTGAATCCTGAGGTATGAACGTCAAAACTATAGGTCTTTGTCATCAGGAAGTACTAAAACGGAACCATGCTATGATAAGGAAGGCAATGGATCCTCCAACGGATCACAAGAGTGACTAGGAACTAGGCAAAAGAAGGGAGACACAATAGATAACAAATATAACAATGATGGGATCAGGCTATAGATTAGACATTGGGTAAAGTCCTTGAACAATGAGCACAACATAGAGATGACCCAAGGTATCATATAACTTATAGATAGAACAACTAGAACTATCTGTCATGTAGGAGACATGATCAGATTCCCCTGGTATAATAGACAAGAGGAGGAGTAAGAAACTCAAAGTAATAGCTGAACAAAAAAGTAATCACTGAGACATGGATATCAGAAAAAACAAAGAGTGCTATGTTTAAGGAGGACAGGCTGCCATTACTTAAAATAAGAGAAAACTTCTTCCTTACCTTCCCTGTTATATTTTAACTAGTCCAGGAAAGTTAACTCGGATCCCTCTTCATTTTTTAACAAGCTTGAAGAGACAGGAAAATAATGCTTGATAGTGTCACTGATTCGTGGATTTAATGAGCCCGAACTAGTACATGCTTAGTTGGTGTTTTCACATTTAGAGAGTCTGAAAACTCCAAAGAAGACTCCAGGGGGGTCCTTTTTCATCCAATTTAGTCTCCTAAGGCCTAAAAATTATACAACATACCACATAAGAACTCTCTTAACTTCCATAGAAGAAAAGGTGAATCTTTTTCGTACTTAGTCAGGGAGGTCTGAAAAAGTTTAAATTACAACCTACCCAACGCTCCTTCCAAAACAACATAAAATAGCTTGAGTTTTGCGAGTGTGAAGGAAATAAAGATCACTCGGAAAGATCCATTTGGTTACGAGAAATGGGGCTTACAACAATAAACTAGTGTTTTTTTTTTGTTTTTTTTTTTTTGAAGTGTTTAACGAGCATGACAAAGACATAAAGTACACTTGGAATCTTTTTCATGTTTTGGTCCAGAGCACGAAAAAGAGAAAACTAAGCTCAAACCAGGTGTTCATTTTCCGTAAATTTAGTCCCTCAGGTCTGGAAAAGTGATAAACCTATACCTGAGAATACTCTTCTCAATTCAAAAAGAAAAGAGAGCGATCCTTTCTCGTATTATTCCACATGGTCTGAGAAAGAGATAACCTACCACCAATGTGGATGCCCGTTCACATATTCTTAACGAGCTTGAACAGACGAGTTAACTCGGCAGTCAAGTCTGTTTTGAAGGGCAGGGAGTCCCATAAAGGGATAGCTTATAAAAACTCCATAAGGGCAGGGAGTCCCATAAAGGGATAGCTTATACAAAGAGATTCAAAAGAAGCTCTATTTGGCATGAAAAATAGCTAAGAGGAGACCCCTATACCTGAACAGTTGCGGCATGAGCACCAAAGAACAACATAGGCTTAAAAGGAAGGTACTCATGAAAAAGGGGTCCTATCCACGGAAGAACAATGGTAAAAATAGGGAACTAATGGCTTATAATACCATAGTCCATGGCAAAATGTTGAATGCTAAGGTTAATGTGGGTTGAATAAAGATGCCAACATGTATTGGAAATGAAAAAACCACCCTATTGGAGAAACAACACTTTGTAATAGTGAAAAACCTGTTCCAAAGCATAAAGAAATATGATATTAGTTGAATGAATTTTCAAACTATAGAAAAATACCCACTTAAAGAAATATAATTTCTATAAATAGTTGAAAATCAAAACAAAACTCACCATTTGAAACTTTGAGCCATAAAAAACAAGTTTGTCCTTCTACCTTTGTTCGATCATTGTGGACATTTGAACCGACGAAATCGAATTCCGCAAGTTGCAGGTAAGCCTACACCCTGAGCTCTTCATTTTGATCCAAGCAATAATGAATTTTGAGTCTTAATTCCATTATTAAAAGCATCCTAAATATGGCACGGTGCGTACGCGGTTTGATGGTGTGAATACTCGCATACACGCATTATGTACGCGAGTTGCCTATATAGACAGTCGCGTACAGTATGCGACATGTCTAACTAGAGAGTCGCATGTGCTGCGTGGAGGACAAAAGGCTAAAAAATAGTCAATTTTTTTTGAATTGTTATATGGAATTACTGAATCAAAATACTTGTTTTGCTAGGTGAAAAGATGGTTCTGGAATGGAGGGAAAGGGATCTTGAAACAATGGACCAAGCAACGCTCCAAAGTGCGCCCACTATACATGCATTGTGAACAAGTGGGATACTAAAATTCTTTTGCAAATCACCCATGCGGGCCAATGTCCGCATACTTGAGTTCATGGTAAATTATTGGGATAATGATTTGGGGATGTTCAACCTACAGGGTGAAACCTTGGAGATTACAATTGAAGACATGTATTTCATAACTGGTGTGTCACGTCGAGGAGCACCGGTTAACTTAGAGGGCACTGGCAGGGGCAGTGACCCCTTAAGTGTCTAGAACTATATAGATGTATTTTGCACCCCGGGTACTCAAAAGAGAGGGAGTTGCATCCCTGTTGTACATATCAGTGACTTTACTCTACAGGTACTTGCTAGCACCATCGTGAGGATTTCAGGATCCTCTTCTTTACATTTGGCTACACGGAACGAAATGAGGCTGGTAGTTTAATGTTTTCGTGGTGCTCTCTATGATTGGTGTTCGGGAGTTGTCCCTATCATGAAGAGATAACTGTCCGATTGCAAGAGAGGAAGGCGGAAAAACTTTTGTTATGCGAGCATATTAGTGGTCTTCTTCTTCTTCGAGAGTACCAGCATTGAGCCCTGCCATACCTCCACCAGTCAGATCTCCACGTCAGCTGAGGTTGAGTAGGTGGGGAGACATCTTCCTCTCTCAAGGAGGAGGAGACATAGTACATAGTGTATATGATGATGATTTCTATACCTGGTGGGAACAACATCTACCCGCACTGGAGCAGTTTTCATATGCTGGTATGGACTTTCGAGGTGACCCATACCTTGTCCTCCCTCCAGGAGGAGCATGGGGAGAGCTAGGTAAATAGTTTTTAAATTTTATCATTTTTCAAATTTTCATGAATTTTAAAATGATAGATATATACATATGTACAAGTCTTAATCCTATAAATGTATCAAAATGTAGATATTGGACCGGTCTGCCCTGAAGGTCACCCACGCATGTTTGTTCATCCTGTCATAGGCGAAGACCCAGAACTGATTAGGGTTCTAGAGGGGAAGCTGGCCAGGCTGACCCAAAGAGTACCTACCTTGCGGATAGAGCATATCCCGACTGCCATGCAGGAGTTCATAGTTGGAGTTCCACCGGTCTGGCTACGTCTATTCAGGTGAGTGGTCAGAGCGGTGCTTGTATATATAGAGGCTGTGGAGGCTGCTGAAACCGAGGAGGCTAAGGATGCCGGGGTGCAGAGGGACCATGGGGACCAAGGTGGTCCAAGTGACCAGGGTGGTCCTGCGTAGATCTAGGACATTTTGATGGACTACGATCCACATTTTTGTATATTTTGTATATGACGGGATCTGAGACTTAGACTTGACCTATCTATGAACAGATATTTTACATATATATATATGTTGTTTGGTGACAGTTTATTTACAAATGTTTTTTATATGTTTGATGTATATCTTTATAAAATGTGTGTGAGATGCCAATCTAAAATGTAATTAGCATATGCATCAGTCAATGAATTCTGATTTCGTGGAATATGATTGAATGTAATAACCTCAAAATGTCTTTCCAATAAACAAATCTGCATGAACTGACGTAATAAAATAGGATTTTGTACCTGATAAGCTCGATTGAGCTGGGAAACCACCAACTAAGAGTCCAGACGGACCTCAAGCTGGGTAATGCCACGTGACAAAGCATCCCATAGGAGCTCAATTACAGCCCTATACTCAACAACATTATTAGAAGCAAGAACTAAACAAGCGCCTTCCACGGCAGCAAGCTGTCCCGAGGGAGAATAAATAACCTATGCTGCCGAAGCTAGGTTACAAGTGTGATGGCTGGTGCCATCAACAAACTCTATATACCTTTCAGAATACATCTGCAACAACCAGCAGATAATATAAAAAACAAAACGGACAACCTAATGTACATAAAAATACATACAATAAAAATACAAGAAAAAGTGCTAAGCCTAAGCATAGTACTTCTTCAGGTAGAGCCCATTTCTAGGCTCAGGTAGCTTATTCCCATCAAAATAAACTAACTCATATGCACCCTTCTTCAAAACTTTCGACACGACATAAGGTCCTAACCACATGGCCTTAAATTTACCTGCCCCCAGGGGTTCTTTGTCTTGGTCCCAAAGCAAGACAAGTTCCCCTTTAGAGAAAACCCGAGGTTTGACCGATTTATCATACTGAGTTTTGACCCTATTTTTATGAGCTTGATTAGCAGTCAGCGCATCTCTACACTGTTCATCAAGGTGTTCTAAATGTACCAGATGTTCCTCAAGCTCAGTCGTATTAGGTAATGCATGAATGGCTATCTTTAGAGATAGGATTTCACACTCAATCGGAGTAATTGCTTCCACTCCATGAACGAGTTGGAAAGGGGAGAAACCCGTAGCAGTTTTTACGTTGGTTCAGTAGGCCCAAAGAGCAGGATATAGCATGATGTGCTGGTTAGAGCGTGCTGCATCAAATTTACGTTTAAGGATAGTTTTTAAAGTTTTGTTGACAGCCTCAACCTGACCATTTGCTTGCGGATAGTACGAAGATGAATGTTCTTGTCTGAATCCGAGCATAGTAGTCAGTTCCATCATCATGTTATTTTTAAAATGACTGCCATGGTCAGTGACAATCACTTTGGGTATACCAAACTGTGCGATAATCTGATTGAATACAAAGAAAGCTACTGTTTCCCCGTCGGCTTTGAAAGTAGGCATTGCCTCTGCCCATTTCGTAAAATAGCTAATAGAGACAATGCTATATTTATGCCCCCTAGCCAAGGCTGGGTTGCATGTCATGTAATCAATCCCCCATTTCATGAAGGGGCCTATTGAGATGATGGGAAATAACGGAGCGGGATGTGACCGCATTTCCCTGGTGTAAAGCTGACACAAATGACGGCGCTTCACTTCTTCCACACAATATTTAAAGATCATGGGCTAGAAGTAACCGACACGTAATATCTTCTGGGCCATTTCTAAACCAGATAAATGACCCCCACATGCTCCGCTATGGGAATCATTCAGGACAATCTCTGCTTCCTCATGGGTAAGGCAACGACGCAAGATGGAATCTACCCCTCGTTGATATAAGGTATCTCCTATAATGAGGTAGTTCTTCACATGAAGGCGTAATTTACGCCGTTCCTCCCTTGAGGAAGCTACAGGGTACTTCAAAGTCTGGATATATATAAGAATATCTCCATACCAAGGATCAGAGGTGGATATCAAGAAGATGTGCTCATCTGGGAATGAGTCATATTCAACCACTACATCTTCTTCAGTAGGAAATTATACTATAAGTTCAACAAAAACTAAGGATTTCTTAGACTTAGCGGACTGGAAATACAAGTCAAACTTTGGGAGAATGACTATCCATTTGTTAAATTTTCCCCCAACAATCCGTCGGGATAAAACATATTGGAACGGATTCACATCCGCCACTACTGTGGTGGTCCTCAGTAAAATGTAGTGACGTAACCTCTGCAAACAGCTGCTAAGGCTAATTTCTCAACGTGGGAGTATCTAAGTTCAGGTGCAGCCAAAGCACGGCGAAGATAATAAACAACATGCTCTACAAGCTTATCATCCTCCTGGACTAGTACTACCCCAATGGTCGACTCCGACGTAGCCAGATATAACATAAAATCCCTAGAATAATTTGGTGGACGTAATAAGGGTGCCGACAACAAAGCTTTTTTCAATGCCTCGAAAGCAAGTTGTGCGGTTTCATCCCATACAAATGGGGCGTCTTGTTTGAGCAGGCACATGAAACCCTTAGTAATCTTGGCATAGTTAACAATAAAACATCGAAGAAAATTAGAATTTCCTTGCAGGCTTTGAAGTTTCCTAAGGGAACGAGGAGGAGGCAGATTTACAATGGCCTCAACTTTCAAAGGATCTGCCTGGATGCCTCTACTAGAGACAATGAACCTGAGTAATCTTCCTGACTCGACACAGAATACACACTTGTGGGGATTCAAGCAGATTTTATAATGTCTGCATCTCTCAAATATCAACCGTAAATGATCTGGATGTTAAATCCTCTTACGAGAATGTGTGGGTAGATCATCAAGGTATGGTTCGACAATGGCTTTAATGTCATGGAAAGCAAAGTTCATATCCCATTGAAAGGTTGCCCCAACATTTTTCAATCCAAAGGGAATTTTCTTGTACGCGAAGGTACCCCAAGGACAAATGAAAGCAGTTTTATGTTGGTCTTCCGGTTTTATTTGAATTTGATTGTATCCGGAGAAACCATCCATAAACGAAAACACCTCACTTCCCACACAAGCATCTATGATCTGGTCTATAAATGGTGTGGGATAGTTGTCCTTAGGACATGCTTTATTGAGGTCTCTAAAGTATGTACAGATGCGAATAGTCCTTTGCTTCTTATCAATAGGAATAGGGTTGGATACCCATTCAGTCAAAGCTATGGGATAGATAAAACTAGCCTTCAACAGCTTTTCAACTTCTGCCTTCACAGCCGCCGCTTTGCGCGGGTTAACAGGTCTTAAAGTTTGTCGAACCGGCTTGCCATCAGGATATGTTTGGATTTCATGTTCAACAATCGATGGATCTATGCCTGGCATCTCCTCATATGACTAGGCAAAGATATCGCGGAATTCCTTAAAAAGGACAGTATAGATGGCAATCTCTTCAGGAGAGCAATTTGCACCTATATATATGTTTTCCATGACATCAGGGTTCACAGAGATGTTAATAGGTATAGTGGTGGAAATATTTTCCATATTCCCGTCGACAAACATTCCTTCCCTAGGCAAGGGATTGATAGGTATATCAACATCTTCTGACAGTCTCAACCGAAACTCTTGATTTTTTATTCTGCTTAGTTCTGGAAGAAAATAGGATCGATGATGAAGATCCTCACAAATGTTACCATGTCCACTCATGGATTCTAGAATGGCTTCATCAGAAGGTAAAACCATGTCTAAACAATTTATAGAGTGCGAAGAGTCTTCCGCCCATGCGGGCAAATAGAATTCTTCCAGATCATCCAAGACTGTTAGATGATCTGGAATGGGATCAACAGTGGCTTTAGTGATAGCTTGATAAGCTACCTCCATTGCTGATAAGGGATCTTCTGGTTCATGGGGGGTTGGGAGAACCCAAGGATCAGTCCTATCGACAACCGTAGCTATGGACTTCCCCACACTAGTAGAACCGATATAATTAACCGGTGCCGGAAGATCAAATGTACCCATCAGTGATGTGTACATTTTAGCCCCCAAGCTCTGTGCAACAGGTTTGACCTGATCAACCAATGGCACAGTGGACTCATTAGAATCTAAACGACCTTTTCGAGTATAATCAAGTTGCTCAATAGTAACCAGATTTCCCTCATGTGGAAAAACCACTACATGAAAAATGACCGACACAATAGCGGACATCGCATAAGTCCAGTTCCTTCCCAGAAGCAGATTATAGTCCAAAGGAGCATCAATCACTTCTACTTCAATAGACACTGCTTTTCCTGCCAACTTAATTTCAAAAGGCAGGATACCATACGGATGGAAGGATCTTCCATCAAAAGCAGTAAGCAAAGTGTTTGATGGGACCAACTCTGGGGATCCAAGAGCTTTCCAACAGGTCAAGGACATAACACATGTAGAAGCACCCTCATCAACAACTGCCCTTCCAATGGTCTTACCACCATGGACGGCATCTATTGATAAGGATACATGGTAAGGCAGGAGAATTTTAACATCAGACAAATGAAATTTTGCCATGAGACTCGATGAGTCCATGCTGCCTAAAGTTGCTAAGAGAAAATCCCGTGAGCGGGACAACTCTGTAACACCTCTAAAGCTGACATTGCACACAGGGTTTGAGCTAAATATTCAACCACGGAGTATTTTGAAGCAGCCATAGTGTTAGGGTTATGCAAGGTCTTCTTGAAGACACCTTTCGATATCTTCGGCATAGTTTCCGCAGGATTCTCTATTGTGAAAGGGTTAGAAGTTTCACCTACAGCTTTACCCTTCTCAAGAGTCTCTTTCTCATAATTTTTATTCCTTGTCTGCAACAAAGTCGAAGATCAAACCATGTTGATATAGTTTGGGTCAAGGGCATTTTGAGTGCCCCCTGCTACATTAGAAGCTGAAGCAGACTTCTGTCCTTGGGGAAAAGGATCCTTCAGGACAGCCGGTTGTTGAGCTTTAAGCAGCTTCTGGGCTTGATCCATAAGGGGACAAAGGTGAGTAAGGTGGTCCTCATGGCACAACTTACACGAGAACTTGACCTTATTCCTTTATTTCTTGCCCCCATCAGCATTGTTCGCGGGCTTTTGCTTGTTTTGATTTCCCTCTCCCTTCTTTCCTTTCTTTTCCTTCCGACGGGCTGCTGATTGCCCTTCTGAGAGGTTTGTGCAAAAACATTTTCACTCTGGGGGCAAAGGGCAGCCTTTGATGCCTCTGCCGTAGACTGCTTGATGGGCAACTGATGAAGTTTCTTAGCCAAATATTCTATGGTGGGAGAGTTAACGGACCCAACCACACCATCGGCATGAAGTCTAGACTTAGGCTTCTCCGCATCGTGCATAGGCCTCGGTGCCTCAGGGATAATCGCATACAAGATCCTAGATTGTGAATAAATCAAATCCAATTGCTGGGCCCTGAGAATGGCTTCTTCTTCATTCGTCACTCCTGAGGTGGATACGTCCTTAGATATGTAGGGCAACAATGATTTAAGGAACCACTCTAAAAGGAACTCAGGAGGAATAGTGGCTTTTATAAGTCTCTTTCACCTCCTCCACTATTGGATGTGATCCGAGATGTGGGTAGCCTTGTTCTACCTAAAAGTAGACAACAAGTTTGTTCCGAAATCATATCGGACCGGAAGCTAAAAGTGGCTAAGAAATGCACTAGCCAAGTCCCAAAAACTACTGAAAGCAACAGAAGGCAATTCAATATACCATTTTGCCGCAGTACCTGTTAAGTTTCTCTGGAACAGCCTCAACCTAACTGAATCTTCATTCAATGAATTCAAAGAACACCATAAATGGAATGTGGTGGCATGAGCTCCAGGATCTTCACTAACTTTGCCTTAGAATTTAGGGATGTCCAATGGCAATTTGGTGGGAATAGGTGGCCATAAAGGGTCATGCATCACCGGTTCATTCATCAATTTTGACAAATCTGGCAAGTTTAAGGTTGCCAGGAATAGAATTTTGGGTCGAACCGGGGTAGTAAATGTGCTATCCTGGGGATTAGAGGGACCTTCCCTTGAATGCACATGGGTAAAAGTGGGGTTTCCCCCTGCCACTGGTTGTGAAGTGGGTAGATTACTCTGAAATGGATTCCATCCGTAAGCCACAGGATTGTGTGTAGGCAGTGCAGTATGAGAATTTCGGGCCATCCCCATAGAAACAGGGGCCTGAAAGATAGGAGCCTCCACTAAACAACGAAAAGGGAGAGCTCGTAAACGGGACCGAAATCAGAGTTTGGAAACTTTTCCCATAAGAGGTATTCTTCCCAAACTGCACTCCTACATAGGAAGGTGATGGCCCTACGTATGGAGTGGATGGGGGGATGTGCCCCCCATTCCAAGGAAATACTTGGACAAATGCTGAGGATCCTACTGGACCACTCTAGGTAGTATATGGAAAGGAAGAAGGAACATTAGGTATACTAGGGATCCCAGTAACCATATCACAAGAAGTACCTACTAGGTTTGAGTGAACCGATGGTTGAACCACCCGGCTCACTGGAGTCAAAGGTGTAAAAGGTATACTAGATCTAGGGGCACTTACCGAGGGAGGTAGTACCCCTTCAACCGGAACGGCTGAGGTGAACACAAAAGGACTTTCTTCTGCAGAAGACATGATCCTACCCACAGGGACACCTAACACAGGTGAATCAAAAGGTCTAACCTGAACGATTACAGGATTGTTTAAATCAGTCAGGGGTGTGTTAAAGTTTCTCGCAAACTCGTCAGTCTGTAAGTCTTATATCTCAACTGTATCAAGATCAAAATGGTTAGCTATAAGTTCTGGTTCACCTAGAATTTCACTTATCCCTACTGGCTCAAATGAGCCGTCCGTGTCTAATCTTCGCCTTTGGGGTGGAGGTGGAGGCTCCAATGTGACGAGAGGAGGAAGGTTTCTCAACCTTCTTGACCTTCTAATAGGTTGGTCCTCCATGATTGAAAATTTGACAAATCACACTGTAAGGCCAACTAAACACAGGCAAAACCACAGAGCATACACTATAAAAATCCTAAAGCCTCAAACAATCAAACAAGGGTGAAAGATGTACTTTCCTGAAGAAAGCTGATGAATGATTACTTGGCATCCTTGAAGTGGTTCTTAGGCACAAGCAGAGGAATCACCCAACCCTCCTACACTTACAACAAGGGTTACCTTCCAAGCCCGTTCAAGGTGAACCAGAAATAGCCTTCCGGTTTACCTAGGTATGAACCCTAAATGTCAAGAGACCAAAGGCTACCTTAGCTATACCAATAGTCTAGGGGGACAGTCGCAAGCCTGACTCGTACGCATGGGCAGGGTAGCTGAGCCCAAAACTCTATCTAGGACAGAATCCCCAGATGCATAAAAGCCCTGATTTACGTTTTGACAAGGAATCGGAGGGTTATATCCTCACTCCATGCCTCCACGCGGCCTCGTGCTTGACTCCCGTTTGAGAGGAGCTTCCCAGATACAATCGATAAAGTCAAGGATTTACCTAAAGAAAGGTCCACTACGTTTGAATTTTAAAACTTATGGGAAGTTTACACTTCCTATCCCACAAGTCTAGCCTAAGCTAGTAGGTGAAAGGCCCCTAAAAACAAAAATTACTAGTAAATTTTAATTATTGCGTTCATTTTAAAGGGTTGTTTCTTACTCAGAAGGAAATGGAGTGATGTACTTATGGTGTTTTTGACTCGATAAGAAATAGATAAAAGTAAAGGTGTATTTTTCAATGAAAATTACCACTATTAAAGGAAACTTATTTTTCTTTTTTGTAAATATGTATTGATGAACTAATGCAAACGATAAAAGAAACTAAGCCTATATTTTTTGTAGTTTTTGAGACTATATTTTAAAACTGAAATGAAAACTACTTATGCAAAAGAAAATGCAAAGGATTGAAAATGTTTTTCTTTTCACTTTTAAAAACGCTCAAACTCTACCATGCACCTAAAATGCACTATACTTGAGTATACTTGGATCTAACCAACTGTATAAACAAACAAATTGAAGTAAAACAGGCTAAAAGAACCAAGAATCAACCAACACAGGGAGACTAGGAACCCTAGCTTGGGTGCACACAATGACAAAAGATCATTGTAAACTCATAAAGGTAAGTGACAAACCAATCATCATCAAAAGATAGACTGGAAAAACAATGCCCAAGACCCTGATCACTGATCTGGACAGAGACACTTCAACCTATAACCCAATAGGCCAAGCTACTTCAGCATGCAAACATAAGACAATCCAAACAAAATAAACCCAAAGGATTTTGAAAAATCACAAAGTGTGGTCACCAAAGGTCTTCAGACAAGTAGCACAGTATTCATAAAGAAAGCCAACTAACAAACAGGAATTACACAAAGAGAGGGACAAGCAAACCCAATCCTAAAAAATCCCTATTTCCAGGCTTGTACGCAACTGTATAGAAGGGCAACTCGCGTACTGTATGCGATTGTCCAAGAGAGAAACCCATGTATGCAGGCCTCTGTACGCGACTGTGCAGAAGAGAAACCCGCGTACAGGTACAAAAGTTTTCTCAAAAAATAAGAAAAATCCACAAGACTTTCAAACACTATGATAAGTATGAACCAGGATAAAAGAACACACACAAACTTCAAAACAAAGACTGGTTAGGGGTGATAGAAACAACCTACAGCAGTCTAGGCTCCCCAGCGGAGTCGCCAGTTCTGTTGTACAGGAATAAACACCTTATAACCGAAGGTCTGGGGTTACCAACATACTCATGAAACTTGCAAACAGTCGACTCTAGAGTGCAGTAAAGGAAATAGGAGGATAGAAAAGACTCACCTGATACATGACGATTGATCCTAGATTGTCCTCTTCAGCTCTGCTTCTCCTCCAAAGCCTTCAGGGATGCTTCTCCTTCACCTGTCAAGAGTCAATCCTCCAAATACAAGATGATACATATATATAAACAGTTTAGATAAATCATATACAGAATGTTGAATCACAAATATTTATCAAACCACAATATATGAGAGACATTCAAGACACATATGGAAGAAGGATTCTCTTTATTAACAATAATGAAAAATTTCAGATTACAACCCAATGCCTGAGACAAGGACTCCTCTGCAACCAAAGGATTTTGAGTTCCACTGCTCCAAAGACTTCTGAATGAACTCCACCAGCATAGCTTTGCTCTCCAAGTGTATGTGATTAACACCCTCCCCAAGGCCTATATTTATACTTGGTGAAATAAGGCAGTTTCAAAGGTTGAGGAGGTTGAGACAGTTAAGGTGATTAAGGTTAAGGGCTTAACAAATCTCAAGTAATCGCGAGTTTTTATTTTTAATGTCAAAGGAAGGTGTATGCGGGTATCAATACTGGCAACTTGCGTATGACACACGAGTTTCTCTAAGGGTAACCCACGTACAAATCTATATGCGAGATGCAATAACCGACACTCACGTACAACACGCGAGTTGCATATAAGAAGAGTCGCATATAGGAATTGACATATTTAAAAGGTAAAAATAACCAGTTGGATGGATGATAAATGTAGTTCATAATAAGCCCATCTATAGTGTTTTTGGCAACCCTCAATCCATAAATGTCCTTTTGTGTGCCAACATAGCGAATGTCGGCACTCAGATGGAGCCTGGTTCCATTCAGGTGGATAACAGGTTCCCCTCTAAAACTTCCACGGAATTCTATCATCCTACTTCGTTCTATCTTATTCACAACCAACTTCCACATCCTATCCTTCCAATGATGGACTACACTAGCATGTCAACTACATGACCTAACTCCAGTTAGAACTCATAAGCAGAAGTGTTCACTGCATCAACCACGCTTCCTTGGTAGGAAACCACTAGTCATCATCACACACCCTAGAAGGCGTGTTGTAGCACAACCCTCCCATAAATCTAGGTTTTGGGGGATAATGGTTAGTAATGCCTCCAACCCGCCCTGGGAACAAGAGACTATGTCTACATTGACATAATTAATGCGTTGCTACTGTGTACTCAAGTTTTTTCATCGAATAACCTATTTGGGAAGTTGAGTTTTCTGAAACCCCACACCATCCCACACACCAAAATAATAACAATAATCTTAAATAAAATAATGATTGATTCTCATAACATATATTTTGAAAATCGTATCCTTGAGTTACTTTCACTTGGTAGGGATCAACTATCCCTTAGCTCTTCTAAACCTATAAGTTAGTCTCATAACAAAATGTTGTGAAAACATCGACATATACATACATATTTTGTTAATACTAACAACAATATAATAAGTTGTACCATGCATTTAGAATTGTAATCATTTACTTGAAACATAATTTTAAATTGATATACACATACCATTATCTATTAAACTTGCATATTGGAGATGTAATCAAAACATGATCATAATTCATAATATTAACATCATAGACATACATATAAATTCTGCAAAATAATAAATACATGTGTACACAGTGTCATCAAACTAATGAAGTTCTACAATAATAAGCAAATACAAACAAGTAATGATAGTTTAGGTAATAAGGTCAAAACTTGGAATTATAGTCCTGACCAATAATATCTTTCTTCGGTGAATGACCTGGTCTTGTCAACACCAAAATTCCCTTCTAGTCCTCCACTGTGTAATTCCCTAATCAAGTTTTCTCTCATTTATCCACGGGAGATGCATAATCGATGCCTTTTGAACAATTGTCCTTCTTAAACAAAGTAGTGCAAAGATGGGATCTTGTCAACACTCCACGAATCTATTGATTCCAACCATGCTTCTTTAAAAATATTCGTTAGTTTCATACTCCGTCTTCACCGACTCTAGTTTAATAGTTCAAAAAGCCGATGTCTTTAGCAATGCAACTCTTCGACTGAACGTATCGAAAAACTTACTTGAATTTGCCATCTTGTGCTTCATCACAAATGTATAGCTCTATAGAAATTCCACCCACTTCATATTCCTTTGGTTTAGCTTGGTATGAGTGTTCACATACCTTAGAGCTTGGTGGTCGGTATATAATATGAAATGTTTTGGAAATATATAATGGATCCACTTCTTAAATGCTTGAATAATGCCATAAAACTCCTGGTCATAGACCAAGTATTTCTTCTTATCCTCATCAATTTTTTCACTGAAGAATGCGACAAGTCTTCCTTCTTAGCTCAATATTGCTCCAATCGCCACTCCACTCACATCACAGTCAACTTGGAATTCCTTCTCAAAGTTGGGAAGAACTAGTTCATTTGTCTATTTGTCACCTTCTACTTCAATATCTCAAATGCTCCTCGAGCGGCCTCTATCCACTTGTATTCACCCTTCTCCATGCATGTTGTCAATGGTGGACATGTATGACTAAAATATTTGACTCACTTTTCGATTATACTTGCGAGTCCATGGAAACTTTTGACCTCTGTCGCATTAGTCATCTCCAAACATTCTAGTATAACATTCACCTTGTATGGGTCCATTGAAAACCCTTTTCAAGAGATCACAAATCCCATATAGGTTAGCTCTTATTTCATAAAAGAGCACTTTTTAAAATTCACCATCAACTTTTCCTCCTTAAGTCACCATAATACTTATTGGAGGTGTGTTAGAAGTTATTCCTTAGTATTGATGAAGATTAGTATATCATTTATATAGAATATAATAAATTCCCAAGAATGGTTTTAACACATCGTTCATTAACCTCATGAGCATATTGGGTCCATTAGTTAGTCCAAATGGCATGACTAACCATTCATACAACATGGCATCCTTTTTCTTGAAAGTTTTCTTCCATTCATTACGTTATCGAATGCTGATTTGATGATAATTGCTTTCGAAATCAATCTTGGTGAAATATCTAGCTCCATTTAAATAGTCGATTAGGCCGTCCATCCTTGTCTATGGAAAACATGTGTAATTAATAGTAATCTCATTGATGGTCATTCAATCGGGGCACATTATCCATTCTCCTCCTTTCTTTGGTGTGAGTACAACTGGTATTGCACATAGATTTAAAAGTTTTCTAATTAATTGACTATTCAACAACACTTTGACCTGTCCATTTGCTTGTCATTTTATGTCAGTGTCATCCGATACAATTCCTTGTTTGGTAGAATCGACCCTAGAATCAAGTCGATCTGATGGGAGATATTTCTCTTCATTGAAAATCACGTTAGTAAGTGATCGACCAATATGTTCCATAATTCCTTTAACAATTCTCCTCCTTCCATTGTAACATCTTCAGTTGGTTGTTCCATTCTAAGTCCCTTTAGAATGATGGTGAAACAATAACCTTTCTTATTTTCTTCTTCTAATAATTTCTTAGTCGAGCACATCATCACTCTTTTCTCCTAATAATTTTTTTGACTCTTCTCATTGCCCTCATTCTCATGTAGCATAACCAAACTCCATCTAACACCATCTTTCCACACCATAAATTTATTGGCATCTAGCCATCATAAATCATATTCTGAGTGTACTAACATGGTCGACCTAGCAATCAATGGAAAGAATCCATCGAGATAACATCACATAACACACTATCTTCTAACTACCTAATCTTAAATTTAATCAAACATTGTTTGGTCATCATCACATGGTTCCCATTTTGTGACCATGACACTTTAGTCCCAATTTTTTTATGCCTTTCGGTGACACAATTCTATGTACTCCATCCATCGAATATTGTCAAACAACATCCTAAAAATAGATTTCCAATGCATTGGATCATGTTCCTCTTATCGCCTTGACTAAATCAACGTCTATTTGGTAGTGAGATTTCGACCTCCTTCTGCTTTTTCTTCATATCCATTGCTTTCGACCATCAAACTTGTTTTTGTGCTGGATCAATCAAGAGTCGGTTGTCTTGCCTCTGACCAATTCTTAATGTACAGATTCACTAGGCATTTGTAAGCCTTGTATATGACTTCATGACACTGGTAGCATACTAAAACAGTTCTATTTGTCCCTTTTTCATTGGTATCTCTCTTTTGAATGTATGCACCTCGAGCTCGTGTCTGTCTCTCCCCTCTCGATGATAGTCTGGCAAGGGTTCCTTGGTCAATGTCTCCTTCCTTTTTCAATTGTGTTCAATGACTTCCCTTTTTGTTCTGCTACTTTGTCCTTTGGTAAGAATAGTTCTTCCACCCATAGTAGTCATTATCCCTCTGGCTGCAATGGGTCTTTTCATCAACTTTTATTTTTCTTTCACGACTAGCTGGTAGACTTCCTTAACCGTCTTGAACCTTGACTGACTCAGCTCATCTTGAATAGAATATTTTAACCCATTCAACTATCTTGCTATGACCTCCTCTCCTTCATCGGTATGTCTTGACCAAATTGACAGACCATAAAATTCAGCTATGAACCCTTTACAGAAAATTCCTTTTGTCTCAAGCTCTACAACTTCCTATACAAGGAGATCATATAGTCAGTGGAAAAAAACTTGTCTTTTAACTTGGCGAACATTATGTCTAAAGTATTTATCTTTTCTTTCACCTTCTTCACTTGGTTGGCTTGCATGTTGTCCCACCAAAATGAGGCATGAATTTTCAACTTTATACAATCAAATTTTACCCTTTTGGGGTCCTCTATTTGTTCCATATCATAATATTTCTCCATCTCTCTGACCCATTTTATCAATTCCTCTAGGTTGAAGCTCCTTGAGTAGGTATGCCTATCCATATTAGCCTTACCTCTCATATCTGATAGAGCCTTTAATAGTCTATCCTATGCCTCATCTAACTCCTCTTCCTCTTGAGCCTCTACATCCTTGACTTCCTCATCACTGTGGTTGAGGGTGTCTGCAATTTATCCCCGTCATTGGACATCCTTTACGGATTCTAACCCATTCTTAAACTTGCTCATCGCATGGACAAATTCTTAAAATATTTCATGGTGAAAAGTGACCCAAGGGCCTCTTTGTTGCCTTCTAACATGGATATTAAAACCTCTTTGAGCCATCTCACTTCTCATATGATGAAATAAGCACTCCCACAACTCTAACAAACTATAGTTGGATGTAAAATTCCCCTGTCCATTCACAACTAGACCCTTTACGCTGGATAACTTCTTTCTCTAATACTAACTAATGAAAACAAGGGCCAACCTAGGTGGTTGGTTTGCAAATCAAAGTGCACAACGAAAACAAAAGTGAACACCCACAGAAAGAAAAAACATAGGAAATACTAAGAATTATGGGGTCCATTAATCTCAATAAAAATGAAACTTACATAGAAAAATGGGAGTCGATTCTCTGTTACTTAGTTGAAGCGATTTTTACATACAATATCCATAGCTATCTCTAATACTAGGAACAAAACCCCCCCTATTAGGAAATTTCATATTTATATAGCCTTCATGGTTCGTTCAAATCTTCTTCTAGGAGATCCTTGAGAGTTCTAGGTAGTTCATACCTTCCTCAGGTATCCCCTACAATTGCTTCATCTCCTTGTCCCACCTAGTCTTCTTCAACTACCATCATAACTGTTCATTTATTTCGGCAACTACTTCCTTAATGAATTTGTAACTATTAAAATCATCGGTTCAAATCATTTGCTTTTTGTTGACCGAATGCTCGTTTGTCTTCCGATTGCTTCTTCCCATGACACTCTCTTATCATCATATCCTTTCAACTTATTTATTCCTCATTATCTTTCTCTTCGAGCCAACTGTTTGAATCTCTTTATGTCGACTATGAATTCTTGTTGAACTAGGGGTTGTCGACTCATCCCGTAGTTAACACTAGTCGACTTCAACTTTGGCTAATTATTAAGGGTCGATATGCCTCTGCGTCACTTCGTTACCACGACCAACACATATATGCCTTGTATTTGTTTTTTATTTCATTAGGTTCATATTTTACATTACATCTCCATGCTACCATAAACGCATGGCTTAACATCAGATGAAAAGACTAGCAATGCTACTATGTTCAATGGCGGTTCATTGGCCTTGAGCTCCTCACCATGAACCTTTAGATATACATAATTTTACACTTAGTCACAAACAAAAAATTGCAAATGAGGGGTATTTCAAGATCTTTCTAAGTTAAGAAAAAAATTGATATTATTTGAAGTTACGACAATACTCTCATATTCATTCATAATTTCATGTAGTTGTAATAATACTTTTACTTTAGCACAAAAATTGTCTCTTACATGAGGTGCATAAGAAATATTACATAATTTCCTTATAATTGCGCTTTAATGAAATTTGATGTCCATCCTAATGAAGCTAACATTTAATATTTTATTTCCTCACATATATGGGTAATATTATACCATATAGTATGCGTGCTTGAGCCAGGGGAGTGTTGGGATGGATGCCAATCTCGGGAAGTTCTAGTTATCGTTTGAATTCCTTAGAGGTGATGATTAATGATCTATGTGATTCATTTCTCTACTTTTAATCCTACTGCTTCAACCGTACAAACATCACCCACAGTGTAAGATCAATTTTCATATGTTTATTAAATTTATATTTTATAAAAACAAAAATAAAGTAATAAAAATAATTTTGGAATCTCCTGTACAATAAGTAGTGCAGTCACTGAAGAGAGAATAACTAAATGCATGAAGAACCATATTTCATGCATGTAACATTAATGTGACCTCCAAAAAAAAGGAAAAAAGAAATCATTATAATAAAATAAATGAACATATATCTATCTTAACATCCATCTACCAATGTTTTGGACTCTAAAAAAAGTTTGTACCTCAAATAATTTGATCTTTGTTCACACCTAGTGGATCTTGAGTTAAGATTAATCTATGGGCGAGTGCATTAAGTTGGCAGAATTTTTAGATGCAATTGAATTTTTAGACAATTGATCATGTTTATGCCATAACTTTTTCTTTGCTTAACCAATTGATAAAAAATTATATGTCGCATTAGTAGACACTAACCTCTAAACTCTATAAAATCCAATCCAACAACATTTCCTTAAGACCTTGAAAATCTTCACTTACACTTGGCCTTCTAATTTCAAGGTCCACTCACTTAGATAGTTTTCAAAAATATTTAAAAGTACTAATTTTGTTTTGGAAAAATAGTGTCGCACTAGTGCTATTTGTTCTCTACTTATTTTCCATGTTTCATATATTGATTCCATCATTTAGGAGTTTGAAGGATACATTAACATGGACATATGCCTTATCATTTACTGAAAAATAAAATGTCAATATTAGAAAAAATCAAAATTGAGTTAGTTATGAACATTTTGAATAAATAAAATCTATATATTTGGAAAGGTGATTCATTTTCCTATGTTTCAATTTTTTTACTCGAAACAAGATTCATTGTGTAATTATGTGAAAATACCCATGTAAGATGAATGAGGTACGTTTCTCAGTTCTGTTGCATCTAACATGGAAATATAGACCATGATTAGCTTGCACTCACCCTTATGTTAGTTGATGATAAATCTTAAAGCTTAATGGCATCCTTCAAGAATAGCTTATTCAAGATGCAAACAACATATAAAATATTTGTATAAATTTTCAAAATCTACTTCATTTTTAATAAATATATAGGAACATGACAGAAAATAGAGTTTCTCTTGAATATTTCACTCAATATGTTATGTGCATGCTAGTAAGTGCTGATGGGTTTCTACAAAATTTATGTTTTAAAAAAAAATAGAGAAAGACCAATGATGCATGTTCATAAAAAGTAAGAAAAATCATAAGGCACACAAAAAAAATCCATAATGCATGTTTTTATATGTTTATAAAAAGTAAACAAGTTTACAAAGCTTCTCAGCATTCAACACAGACTTTTTTTGCAATGCTTGTAGCTATGGAGTTTCCAATTGATGATATTTTTTTGTAAGTTCAGATCTATTCTATTAAAAAGAAAAATGGTACAAGTAAAAGTACATATAAGTCTATCCATCTTGCAGGAAAGAAAAAATAGAGAAATGATACCAGTCTTCCTGAAGGGAAAAGGCAGTTTGCAACTGTTAAGATGATCCTCCCTTTGATAAGGAAAACAAATCCATACAAAATCAAGTTTTAATATGTTTACAAAAAATGCTAGCTAAACATTTGAAAAACTGCTCTGAGGAGCACTATTTTTGGAAGCAACCTAAAAGAAGAAGGATTGGAACATAAAACTTGGACCTAGAGTTTGATAAAGGGTTCCTTAGTGATCGGTGTGCCAAAGCCAAATCCTATGCTCAACTGCTCATCCTGTTATTTGGAATTGTCTACGTCTTCTCCTGAGCTGAAAGTTTCGCTGATACTGGGGCTGCCCATGCCATCCTTGGAGTCGAAGTTGGAACGCTTGACCGGAAGAGGCTCAGTTTTGATAGGAAGAGCAATGCTGGTCATCTTCCCCACTGGAGAAGTGAATTGTCACTGAGGGGGTGGTATCCATGGGGACCAGGGCAGAGGGAACCTGAATGCCAGATGCAACGGTGGAAATGGGGACAAGAGGAATTGAAGAGGAGGGAAGGGGAGCGATAGCAAGAGGAATACAGGGAGTCAAAGGCTCAGGACGAGTCGAGCTAACAGGAAGGGCCTATGGGGCAGCATGTAAATAAACGCAAAATAAGGTGGGTTAATAGGTTTTTGATTACCCAGTAATTTCATCGATGTTCTGGCATGCGAGTGGCAACCGAGAGAGATATTGAAATCTCATCTTCCCAGTCATCCATAATGGCTCTCATGGCATTTGATACCTCGACGTCGAAACCTTCTGAGCTCACCTAAGCATTAAAGGGCATCGTTTTAGGATTACTGGCCTTTCCACATCCACGTCCCCTCTCAGGAATGGCGCGCTGTCTTGGTGGTATGATGAGCACAGTGAGCCAGTGAGCCGAAGGAGGATTGGAAGCAGGAGGGATGGTAGAGTTGGGCGTAGGAATATAATTCTAGAAATAGGATGGAAGTTGATGAAGAAGAGCGAGGAGAAACAATGGAGGCTAGTAGGATGAAGAGAATTTAAACCCCTAGTGCGGAGCCTAATGCAAATTATGGTTGACCATAAATGTGCTTATCTTAGCCTATTTGTCCTTAGTTTTCGAAAGGACACATTCTTTGTGGGGAATTATGCTCATCGTCAATTTGAAGGGAGGGTGATGCATGAATGGAGGTGGCGTCATCACAACATTGAGGTAGAAAAAACAGGGCATGGTGATGAGTTCTGTTATCAAGGCGACTAGTTTGTTGAGGTTTCCGTTGCACATTGTGTGAGGCCCTGTCATCACCGCCATGTGGGTTGGAGGTCCTCGTGACATGCTGGGACACGTCATTCTAGCTGTGTGGGCCATTTTACTCCCTAACACCCGCATCCAGGGTTCCAATTGATGATATTATATAAGGAATTCTTTAACAATATACCCATTCACCATCTATTCTACTTCACAGAAGCATTGAACAAAAACTTTACTAAACTTACACAAACATCATTTTTTTAACTATAATTTTCACAAGTAGGAAATTATTTCCCTCATTCAACAAAGAATATACACAAACTTACACAAAAGTATTATTTTAACTATGGTTTTAACAAGTTAAACTTAATTTTTTTATGATTCATTTACTTGTTTTTTTAATAAATTTGGAATTTAATTGATTAGGTGTTTACCATACTTACCCACTTTCAAAAAAAAATTGTATAAGTTGTAAATTTAATTTAATTTATGCTTTATACTTATGCTAAGTGTTATTCGTTAATTATAAAAGAATAGATTTTATTTTATTTATTTTCTATTCCAAGGGTTATCCATAAATTATTATTTATTATTCATTTTAACTAACATATAATCTATTTATTAGAGGGAGATGCATTCATCATAATTTTTCAACTGCTTGACCACTTTTAAAATTGGTCATAAAGAAAAAATTTATTTTTACTTATTTTTAATAGTGATAGGTAGTGTTCTTCTTTGTCAGTAATTATTTAGTATTCATTTTAACTAAAATTTATAATATATTTAATCTATTTATTTATTTTAACTATAATTTGTAGTTTATAATATATTTATTAACAATATATTAACAGACATATATTTGAAACATTGATAATGGTTTTTTTTAAAGAATGTGTCAATTACTTGTATTTAATAGTTAATATATTATAACAACCATTTAATTTGCAGTGATTAAGATCATAGTTAAAGCTAAGCTCATAGTTATATCATCATTGAAGTTAAGCTAGTAGTTGAATATAATAGTGATTTTAAAAGTAATATAAAGTATCTAATAGTGAATTTAAAAATTAATATAAATCTATTGCAATTAATATAACAACTCCTATTTATCTTGACTCCTACCTTCCAAATGGAGTTAAGCCTTATGAACATTAACTCACCTCTCAATTGCCAGATGGAGTTTTACTTTCACATGAGTTGAACATTACCATGCCACTAAGTGCAACTATCACATGAGTTCACAAGAATATATTAGCAGTTCATAGGATTTATTAGGAATTCAACTATCACAAGAACTACACATTACTTACACTCCGAGTTGTAAAATGAACTTTGAATAAAACTTTGACACATTAGCTAGACTTTTATCTGCTAGATGGAGTTCTATTGTCACATGGAGTACACATTACCCCTCCTTTAAGTTCAGTTATAAAATGAGATATTTTTTATTGCACCGATAAGTGTTTTTATTTGATATTTTGGGGTGGACGAGAAATTTTTCCTTTTAATATATGGACGAGGATGAGACAAGTGTACTGTCCAAATTGATTATATGGAAGCTATTAGAAATTCAAAATAACATATAATTGTGAGAGATAACTCATTTAAATAGAAGAAGACGAGAACAAATAATTGATAACTTATTAGTGGCACTTAACTTGTGACCTATCGGTGTTCACCAACCACAAGTTAAGTGGTTGTGATAGTTTTTTTTTCCAGTTGCCACAAAGTGGAGTCATCGCATAAGCTATTTTTCAATTTTTTATAATTATTAATTTTGAATTTTGAATGATCCCCATAGAGTCAATCTGGACAATATAGTTCTTTGGGAGGATGGGCAGCTACGAAGGTTAACTTGAATTATCACGTAGTCATAAATTTTATTTTCTTTTTACTTTTAGGGTTGCAACACACTATCTTTGGGAAAACCCACTTTTTACTTGATGGGTTAGCTTTGACCAAATACTTGTGACCAAAATTCAATGCGGTCGGGTTTTACTGCCACTGGGTTTTACTGCGACGAACTTTTACTACGACAGAGTTATATTGTGACTGGGATTTACTACGATGGACTTTACTTTTTGGTCGATACACTTTTTACTGACTTTTGAATAAAGACACCTTTTACCTCAACAGACATCCACTTGAACTCGACTGAATTTTATTGCAACACACTTTTGGTTGTGACTCAGTCCCACTTCGACTAGACCACCTTTAGTTGAAGTTTATAAAAAGATATTTCTTAGTCTAAAGACTTGTAATATGAGAAACACTTTTCAATGACCGTAACTTGCGGTAAACCTCGACACAACTATATTGCAATAGACTCACAATATCATATAACTAAATATTAATTAATACTTGTGTCGAGCACTCTGCAGATAAAAACGCTGACTTTTATATGGTGAAATATTTATGGATTCTTTGTGTCTTTCAGTAAATGTTAAATGTAAACAACATTACTCAAGTAATTCTGGAGAAGATCTGTGGCATAATAAAACATGCATTCAACCATAAACTATGGATTTGTATATATTGTCATGACATAAAGGAGAATTATAGCCACAAATACAAACTTAGAAATTTACAAGGATTTCTCACCTTTTACAGAGTTTCATCTCTCAACACTTTCCAAAAAAACAAATCTTGAGCTCTTGAACTCTCCATGGAGTTTTTCCTTCTTCTTCTCCTTTTTCGCACACTTACATACTTATCTCTTCTCTTCTTCTCTTCTTTCTGTTTTTCACTTTTTATTCTTCTACATGTACAACTCAACAAAAATTTGCTTATATTGAAAGCTACTGACTTGCATTAAATACTGTAATAAATATCCACCTATAAACTTATCTTCAGAAATTTAAGTTGACTACTTTATATATGAGAGACGCCAACTCTTCATTCTGACAGATAGTCTGATATGAGTTGAACTATTACATGCTCTAACATAGTCGGATAATATGCTATGTGGATCAGGAGGTAATTAATATTTCCAACACTATCCCTTAATTATTAGCAGATGGGAATCTTAAAAAAATATATTACAAAATGTTCATAGCTTTAAACTTGGCCTATGCACGACAGAGTTCACTGAGCATAACTTGTCATTCCAAGATAATTTCGTAGATATTGGAACATATCCCTTCCAAATGGTTTTGTAAAGATGTCTGCAAGATAATATTTAGACCTGCAAAATTCTAAAGAAAATTCTTTATTGTTCACCAATTATCTTATGAAATGATAGCTTGTGTCAATGTTCTTGGTTATCTTATGAGACAAATGATTCTTTGACAATGCAATGGTTGAACTATTGTCATGGAAAATGGTCGTCATTTCTTGTTGGTTCTGCGATCGGTCTCTTAATATTATTTGCATCCAAACAAATCGACATGAAATGCTTGTAGATGCGACATACTCTACTTCTGTTGAAGAAAGAGTTACAATGGGTTGTTTCTTCGAATCCCATGGCACAACACCTATACCAAAATGAAATTTATACCTAGATTTGATCTCCCTGTCATTTGTGTTGCCTCTATTGTCACTATCAGTGTATCCAATGAGTTTAAATTTTTCTAAGGTTGAATGTATATTATTCCAAGATCCTTTGTGCCACTTACATATCTCAGAATTATTTTACCTTCTTTATAATAAGAGTCTTTTTGTGACTCCATGAATATTGAGATCATACTTACTCCATACATGATGTCTATTCTTGTCGTAGTTAAATAAACAAGACTACCAACCAAGATTTTAAATAGTGTAGGATTTATTGCTGATCCATCATCATGCTTGCTCAATTTTAAACCTATTATTACTGGTGTTGGGGATGTCTTGCAATTAGACATATTGAATATTTTTAAAATTACACTTGCATACTTGGACTGTGATATAAATATACATCTTTCAGATTGTTGGACTCCAATGCCTAGAAAAATATTCATAAGAATCATTTAAGTAATTTCAAATTCGCTTTCCATGACTCTTCTAAAATCCTTTATTCCAAAATCATTGGTAAATATTAATTCATCTACATACACGCAAACAATTAACAGGTTAGCATGCTCATTAGCTTTGGCGTACGATGTTGTTTCACTTTCACTTCTGTGAAATCAATTTTGGATGAGGTAGGAATCAATTCAATTGTACCAAGATATAGGAGCTTCCTTCAAACCTTAGAGTGTATTTTTCAGCCAATACACTTTGTGGTCTTGACCTCATAGCCTTGTGGTTGTTTTGAATATACTTCCTCCAAATAGCTAATCAAAAATGTTGATTTAACATACATTTGATAAACGTGCCATTTGTTTTGTGCAACAATGGAAAAAACTGTTATGACTGTATCCATGCATGCGACTGGTGCAAATGTTTCATTAAAGTCTATGTTGGGATGCTATGTGAACCCTTTTGCGACCATTCTTTCCTTATGCTTCTGCACATTCCCATCGACATTTTGCTTGGTCTTGTAAATCCATTTTACACTGATTACATCCTTATGTTTTGGTACATCTACCAACTCCCATGTTTGATTCTTCTCAGTGAAATTGATTTCTTTATCCATGGCTTGTTCCCATACTTCTTCTTTGACAACTTCCTAAAATGTTGTAGGATCATCTATTTGAGAAAATAATGCAAAAAGAGAGAATGAATTTGGTGTACCAGCTTCATATATCTCATGCAGGATTCATTTCTTCCATGGGTCTGTCGATTTCGACATCATGAAACTACCTAATGGTGTTTGCTGACCTCTTAGTGTGCTTGTCGGTGTAGCTTGAGCTACGACTTGTGTCGACATTCCTTATGTTGAACCATGTCGCGGTGTCATGGGAGTCAACGGTGCTGTGACATTTTGATTTACATGTGGTGTTTGAATCGCTTCCTCTCCCACGTCATCATGCTCTACATTCATCAAAATCTTGACATTATTCTTGATTGTTTCATCCCATGATTTATTCTCGACAAATTAAGCATTGTGATTGCTGATTACTTTCCTTGCGACAAGATCATACAAATTGTATGATTTTGTGCCTTCAGAGTAACCAACAAAGTACATTTATGTCCTTTCTTGTCTAGTTTCTTTTTTAGCTCATCTGGAACATGAGCATATCCAACACAACAAAAAAAATTTAAATGAGAAACATTGTGATTCATACATGTCAATGCTTCTTGAGGGACTTTGTCCTTCACGCTCTTTGTCGAACACTAGTTCATAATATATATAGTAGTTGCGACTGCTTCATCCTAATATTCATTTGGATTCATACAAATTGTATGATTTTGTGCCTTCAGAGTAACCAACAAAGTACATTTATGTCCTTTCTTGTCTAGTTTCTTTCTTAGCTCATCTGGAACATGAGCATATCCAAAACAACAACAAAAATTTAAATGAGAAACACTGTGATTCATACATGTCAATGCTTCTTGAGGGACTTTGTCCTTCACGCTCTTTTTCAAACACTAGTTCATAATATATATATAGTAGTTGTGACTGCTTCATCCCAATATTCATTTGGAAAATGCTTGGTTGCCACCATGTTGTGTGCCATCTCCATAATGGTTATTATCTTTATCTATATGACACCATTCTACTGAGTTGCATATCACACAATGAATTGCTTGAGTATGCTATGCGACATGCAAAAATTTAGGAATTCATTTGAGACATATTCACTGCCTCTTTCCATGCTTAATACTTTGATGTTGTAACCATTTTGGTTCTCCAGAAGTGCTTTGAACTTCCAAAAACAACCTAATGCATCAGATTTAGGTTTTAGAAAATATACCCATGTTTTTCTTGTGAAGTCATCAATAAAAGTAAGAAATTATTTTCAGCCACCCATGGATGATGTTTGCATTGGAACAAAAATGTCAGATTGCACAGTCTCAAGTGGTGTGTGTGCTCTATATGACTTTCTAACTGGAAAAGTATGTCTATGTTTCTTGCCAAAAATACATCCTTCACAAACTCATTAAGGTTTTTCGATCAATGGAAATACTTTGACCATATTCTTTGTGTGTAATAGATTCATCCCAAAAAAATAAAATGTCCAAATATAAAATGCCACATCTAGGACTCATCTTGAACCTCTGATTGAAATGTTGCTTGAAAATCAACATTATCTTTTTCTTTCTTGTCATAATGCTCGTCTACTTCTTTGCTTTCTTTCTTAAATGCAACTTCTATATTTGTATTTCCTTTTAGGTATGGAATTATCCACAAAGGAAACAAGCGATTGCTTGTAATTGGTGCTTTTTCTTTCAGCTGGTTTCTTGGGCGTATGTCTTTAATCACGCAGTGATTGTCCTCCATGTGGAATCTATAACCTTTTTGTATCAGTTGTCCAATTCTCAACAAATTGTGTTTCAAACCTTTGACATGATAAAGATCAAGCATAATATTTTTCTCCCCCTATTTGGTTAGAATACCAACAATACCTTTTCCCAAAATAATGACTTGAATATTATTTCCAAGTGTGACATCAGTTTGAACTGATTTATCTATATTTGAAAAAAAATTCAAATTAACAGTCATATGATTGTTGTAGCTTGAATCTAAATACCATATGTCACTTGGAATTTCTTGGACAACATTTCACTCAGCTCTCAACAATTTCAAAAAACACTGATCTTGAGCTCCTGAACTTTCCACTGGGGCTTTTCAGGCTTCTTAACCTTTCTCCACACACTTACACGCTTCTCTCTTCTCTTCATCTCTTCTTACTGTTTTTCATTTTTTGTTCTTTTACATATATTGAGACTAAAATTTTCTTCTCTTGGAAGCTACCAACTTTCATTAAAGACTGTAATAAATATCTACCTACAAACTTATCTTCATAAATTTAATTCGACTGCTTCATATATGAGAGACAAACTCTTCATTTTGTTAGAGAATATGACATGATATGAAGTTTTATAGACTCTGATAGATTCAGTAGATATGCTATGTGGATCAACGAGTAATTAATATTTCCAAGAACCCCCCTTAATTATGAGAAGATGAAGATCTTAAAACAAAATATTACAAATTTTTTTAGAACTTTAAACTTTCTCTGTGCATCATAGAGTTCACTGACAAAAACTTGTCATTCCAAGATAACATCATAGATATTAGAATGTGTATCCATTCTAAACAAATTTCTTTATTGTTCGCCAATTATCTTATGAAATGATACCTCATGTCGATGTGCTTGGTTATCTTATGAAACACATGATTATTTGAAAATGTAATGGCTGAATTATTGTCACAGAAAATGGTTGCTTGTTCTTGTTGATTCTGTGACGGGTCTCTTAATATTATCTCCATCCAAACGACTTGACATGCAACGATTGTAGCTATGACATACTCTGCTTTTGTTGAAGACATAGTTACAACAGGTTGTCTCTTCAAATCCCATGACACAACAACTGTACCAAATGACATGTCTACCCATAAGTGCTCTTCCTGTCATCTTTGCTACCTCCATTGTCACTATCAGTGTATCAAATGAGTTTAAAATTTTCCAAGGTTGAATATATTATTCCAAGATCCTTTGTGCCAACTTACATATCTCAGGATTCTTTTACCTTATTTACAATGAGAGTATTTTTGTTACTCCATGAATATTGAGATCATACTTACTCCACGCATGAATTATAGTCTTGTCACAGTTAAATACATAAGACTACTAACCAGCCTTTTAAATAGTACAAGATCTACAATTGATGCATCGTCATCCTTGCTCAATTTTAAACCTATTATTATTGGTGTTGGGGATATCTTGCAATTATACATATTGAATATTTTCAAAACTGCACTTGCATACTTTGACTGTGATATAAATATACATCTTTCATACTGCTAGACTTAAATGCCTAGAAAAAACTTCATAAGCCCCAAATAAGTCATTTCAAAATGTTTTTCCATGACTGTTCTAAAATCCTTTATGCCAATATCATTGGTAAATATTAATTCATCTACATACAGGAAAACAATTAAGATGTTGTGTTGCTCATTAACTTTGGTGTACAATGTCAGTTACCCTTCACTTCTGTGAAATACATTTTGGATGAGGTAGGAATCAATCTGATTGTACAAAGATCTAGGAGATTTCTTCAAATGTTAGAGTTTCTTTTTCACCCAGTACACTTTGTGATCTTTACTCGCAAATTCATAGCCTTCTGGTTGTTCTGCATATACTTTGTCCAAATAGCCATTCAAAAATTCCGATTTAACATCCACTTGGTAAACATGTCTTTTTTAGTGTAGTAATGGCCAGAACTATTCTAATAATATCCATCCGTGAAAATGGTGTAAAGGTTTCATTGAAGTCTATCTTGGGCTACTGTGTGAACCCTGTTATGACCATTCTTTCCTTGTGCTTCTGTACATTCCCATCAGTATCCTTCTTGGTCTTGTAAATCCATTTGACATGGATTATATACTTACCTTTTGGTACATCTACCAACTTCCATGATTGATTCTTCTCCATGAATTTTATTTCTTCATCCATGGCTTGTGACCATAGTTCTTCTTTGACAACTTCCTCAAATGTTAGAAGATATCTATTTGAGAAAATAATGCAAAAAGAGAGAATTAATTTGGCTACCAGCTTCATATATCTCATGTAGACTTCTTGTCTTCATCGGGTATGTCGATGTCCAAATTGTTAAACTACATGATGGTGTTTACTGACCTCTTGGTGTGATTTTTGGTGTAGCTTAAGCTGCGAATTGTTTTAATGTTCCTTGTGTTGAACCATGTCGCGGTGTTATGGGAGTAGACGGTGTTGCGACATTTTGATTTACATGTGGTGTTTGAAATTATTCTCGATTGTTCCATCCCATGATTCATTCTCGACAAATTGAGAATCATGACTGATGATTACTTTCCTTGCGACAAGATCATACAACTTGTATGCTTATGTGTCTTTGGAGTAACCAACAAAAATACATTTATGTCCCTTGTTGTCTATTTTCTTTCTTAGCTCATTTGGAACATGAGCATATGCGACAAAAGTAAAAATTTTAAATGAGAAACATTGTGATTCATACATGTCCATGCTTCTTGAGGGACTTTTCTCTTCATGCTCTTTGTTGGACACTGGTTCATAATATATATAGTTGTTGCGACTGCTTCAACCCAATAATCATTTAGCAAATGATTGGTTTACATCATCCTACACTTCATCTCCATAATGATTCTATTTTTTCTCTTTGCGACATCATTGTACTTAGTTGTATAACGCACAACGAATTGCTTGTGTATGCCATGGGACTTGCAAAAATGTAGGAATTCATTCGAGACATATTCATCACCTCTATCCATACTTAATAATTTGATTTTGTAACCACTTTGGTTCTCCACAAGTGCTTTGAACTGTTGAAAAAACCTAAATGCATCGGATTTAAGTTTTAGAAAATCTACCCATGTTTTTCTTATGAAGTCATCAATAAAAGTGAGATAATAATTGCAACCACCTATGGATATTTTTTGCATTAGGACACAAATTTCAAAGTGCACAATCTCAAGTGGTGTGTCTTCTCTATATGACTTTTTGACTGGAAAAGTCTCTCTATTTTGCTTGAAAAAATTGTAGCCTTCACAAAATATCTCTGGTTTGTCTATCAATGGAAATACTTTCACCATATTATTTGTGTGCAATATCTTCAACCCACCAAAATTTAGATGTCCAAATATGAAATTCTACATCCAGGAGTCATACTAAACCTATGATTGAAATGTTGCTTGAAAATCAATGTTGTGTTTTTCTTTCTTGTCGCAATGCTTGTCTTCTTCTTTTCTTTCTTCCTTAAATGAAAATTTTGTAATTTTCTTTCCTTTCATGTCTGGCATTATCCTCAAAGGAAATAAGCATTTTTTTTCTTGTCATTGGCACTTTTTCTATCAGGTGGTTGCTTGGACATATGTATTTAATCATTTGGTGATTGTCCTTCATGTGGACTCTATAACCTTTTTGTATTAGTTGTCCAATTCTCAACGAATTTGGTTTTAGACCTTCGACATGATAAACACTAGGCATAATATTTCGCTCCCCCTGTTTTGTTAGAATACCAACAATACCTTTTACCAAAATAGTGACTTGAACATTATTTCCAAGTGTGACATGATCAGTTTGACCTAATTTTATCTATATTTGAAAACAAATTTAAATTACCAGTCATATGATTGTTGTAGCCTGAATCTAAATACCATATGCCACTTGGAAAATCTTCGACAAGATTGCATTCAATCAGGGATTCACATGCCAACAACATTGTGCTCAACGAAGTGTTGGTGTTGCTTGACTAGTTTTGGATTTACCTTCCTTGGTCATACTGCTTCTTCCTTCATTTATATGCATAATGACCAAATTTATTGTAGAAATGACGTTGAATTTTTTATTTATCAAACCTATGACCATTTGGATGAATGGGATTATGATTTTTTCCTCTACCAATGATATTCGCGGAACTGCTACTGAGTCCTTCTCTAGAAATAATTTTTGCTCTACATCTAGAATTATATACCACTCTGCCTCTTCCACGGTTTATGGATGACTATACTGTAAATGAACCTTCTAATGATGTATTTGATATATTGATTACATGTTCATGATTGATGAGTCAGGCTTGCAACTCATTAATGTTAAACTGTGAAATGTGCTTTTTTTCTTCCAAGATAAAAACCAAGGATTCAAATTTTTGGGGAATATTTATAAGAACTTTTTCAACAACCCTTCTATCTTCTATATTTTCTCCATGAGATTTTAGTTGATTTATCATAACAATAACTCTAGTGCAGAATGAGTCTACTGATTGTATCTTTCATTGAAAGAGATTCAAAATATCTTCTAAGAATATGCAACTTGGAAATATTTTCCTTGTCCAATCCTTAATAGGTCGTTCCGAATGTATCATATTCCTTCTTAGCGGTATTAGATGTTGCTACTTTTGGGAGTATGTTTTCCTACATGGCTTGGTGTATGTAGAATTGATTGTTTTTGTCTTTCTTCCTATGTTCCCTCAAGACATCTTTCTCACCGTTTGTGAGATTATTATATGTTTCTTGATCTTTTGGTTATGTATAGACATTTTGAAATATCTCCCAAACATCTTGACCCCTGAACAAAACCTTCATTTTTAGAGACCAATACTCATAATTGTTTCCACAGAAAATTGGAGTTTGTAAACTTGACATGTGTGTACTAGAAGTCGAAGCCATTTTTAATTTTTAATTTTCCTTAGAAATATACTTTTTCCCATCCTCCCCAAAGAAACCTTGTCTTTAAAAGGGAAAAAGTAATTTTCTAAGTAAAATTAAAAAATAAAAATGGCTTCCACTTCTGGTACACACATGTTAAGTTTACAAACTCCAATTTTCTATGGAAACAATTATGAGTATTGGTCTCTAAAAATGAAGGTTTTGTTTAGAGGTAAAGAAGTTTGGAAGGTAGTAAAAAATGACTATACAGAACCAGGAGATCAAGCAACATATAATAATCTCACACAAGCTGAGAATGATGCCCTGAGGGAAAAGAGGAAGAAAGACAAAAAGGATATGTTCTACATACACAAAGCCATCGGCATGAAATCATACTCCTAAGAGTATCAGTACCAAATACCACTAAGCAGACATAGGATACATTGGAAACAACCTATCAAGGCTTGGACAAGGTAAAGATTTCCAAGTTGCAGATTCTTAGAAGATATTTTGAATCTCTGTTAATGAAAGATATAGTTAGTAGACTCATTCTACACTAGAGTTGTTGGTCTGATAAATCAAATAAAACCTCATGGAAAAAATATAGAGGACAAAAGGGTTGTTGAAAAAGTTCTTATAAATATTCACAAAAAATTTGAATCCTTGGTCATGACCTTGGAATAAAATAAAGACATGTCGTAGTTTTACATTGATGAGTTGTAAGCATCACTCATCAATCATGAACATAGAATCAGTATATCAAATACATGATTAGAAGTGAATTTTCAACATAGTCATCCATAATTCGTGGAAGCTTCAAAGTTATATATAATTCTAGAGGCAAAGGAAGAAGTATTTTGGGAGGAGGACTCAACAACAATCCCACGAATATCAAAGAATCATAATCCCATTCAGCCAAGTGGTCACAAGTTGATAATTAAAACATTCAATGTCATTACTACAATAAATTTGGTCATTATGCATATGAATGCAAGAAGAAGCAGTATGACCAAGGAAGGCAAAGCCAAAACCAGTCGAGCAACACCAACACTTCATCGAGCACAATGTTGTTGGCATGTGAATCCCCAATTGAGTGCAATGTTGTCTAAGAAATTCCAAGTGACCTATGGTATTTAGACTCAAGATGCAACAATCATATGACTGGTAATTTAATTTTTTTTTCAAATATAGATAAATCATTTCAAACTGATGTCACACTTGGAAATAATGTCCAAGTCATTGTTTTGGGAAAAGGTATTGTTGGTATTCTAACTAAACAAGGGGAGTGAAATATTATGCCTGATGTTTATCATGTCGAAGGTTTCAAACACAATTTATTGAGAATTGGAAAACTAATACAAAAAGGTTATAGAATCCACATGGAGGACAATTGTTGTGTGAATAAAGACATATGTCTAAGAATCCAGCTAATAGCAGAAGTGCCAATGACAAGTAATCACTTGTTTCCTTTGAGGATAATTACAGACATGAAAGGAAAGACAAATGCAGAAGACACATTTAAGGTAGAAAGCAAAGAATAAGACAAGCATTACAACAAGAAAGAAAAAGAAAACGGTGATTTTCAAGCAGCATTTGAATCAAAGGTTTGAGATGAGTCTTGGATGTGGGATTTCATATTTGGACATATGAATTTTGGTGGGTTGAATCTATTGCACACAAATAATATGGTGAAAGTATTTCCATTGATCAACAAACCAAAGAGAGTTTGCGAAGGATGCATTTTTGGAAAGCAACATAGAGAGACTTTTCCAGTCAAAAAGTCATATAGAACATGCACACCACTTGATATTGTGCACTATGATGTTTGTGGCCCAATCCAGACATCATCCATGGGTGGATCTAATTATTTTCTTACTTTTAGTAATGACTTGACAATAGAAAGCACACGTATATTTTCTAAAACATAAATATGATGCATTAGTAGTTGTTTTTAGTAGTTCAAAGCACTTGTGGAGAACCAAAGTTGTTACAACGTCAAAGTCTTAAGGATGGACATAGGCGGTGAATATGTCTCAAATGATTTCCTAAATTTGTCAAGTCTCGTGGAATACACAAGTAATTCATTGCACAGTATTAAACTCAGTAGAATGGTGTCGTAGAGAGAAAGAACATAACCATTATGGAGAGAGTGCGTAGCATGATGGAAACCAAGCATTTTCCAAATGAATATTGGGATGAAGCAGTTGCAAGTGTTATATATATTATGAACCAGTTTCCGATAAATATAGTGAAGAACAAATTCCCTCAAGAAGCAAGGAAATGTATGAATCACAATGTTACTCATTTAAATTTTTTTGGTTGTGTCGCATATGCTCATGTTCCAGATGAACTAAGAAAGAAACGAGACAAGAAGGGACATAAATGTATTTTTTTTTGTTACTTTGAAGGAACAAAAACATACAAGTTATATGATCATGTCGCAAGGAAAGAAATCATCAGTCACGATGCTCAATTTGTCAATAATGAATCATGGGATGGAATAATCGTGAATAATATCAAGATTGTGTCGAATGTCAAGCATGATTACTTTGCAGAGGAAGTGGTTCAAATACCAAATGAAAATCAAAATGTCATAGCACCGTCAAATCCCATGGCTTTGCGACATGGTTCCACACGAGGAACTTCGACAGAAGTTGCAGCTCAAGCTATGCTGACAAGCACACCGAGAGGTCATCAAACGCCATTAGGTAGTTAACGATGTCGATATCAACAGAACCAGTGAAGGTAAGAATTCTACGTGATATATATGAAGTCGGTACACCAAATTCATTCTCTCTTTTTGCATTATTTTCTCAAATAGATGATCCTCTAACATTTGAGGAAGTTGTTGAAGAAGAAGTATGGGCACAAACCATGGATGAAGAAATAAAATTCCTTGAGAAGAAACAAAGATGGGATTTGGTAGATGTATCGAAAGATAAGGATGTAATCAATGTCAAATGGATTTACAAGACCAAGCAATATGCTAACGGGAATGTGCAGAAGCACAAGTCAGGAATGGTCTTAAGAGGGTTCACACAACAACCCGTCATAGACTTGAATGAAACCTTTGCACCATCCACATGCATGGATAGAATTAGAACAGTTCTGTCCATTGTTGCACTAAACAAATGGCATGTTTATCAAATGGATGTTAAATCAACATTTTTGAATGGATTTTTGGAGGTATATGCTGAACAACCACAAGGCTATGAAGTTCCAGTTCAAGAAAAAAAAGTGTACTGGCTAAAAAAGACACTAAGTTTTGAAGAAATCTCCTAGATCCTGGTAGAGTCGAATTGATTCCTACCTCATCCAAAATGGATTTAACAGAAGTGAAAGTGAACTAACATTGTACATCAAAGTTAATGAGAAAGGTAACATGTTAATTGTTTTCCTGTATGTAGATGAATTATTATCTACCAGTGATCTTGACATAAAGGATTTTAGAACAGTCATGGAAAGCAAATTTGAAATGACTTATTTGGGGCTTATGAAATTTTTTCTAGGCATTGAAGTCCAGCAGTATAAAAAATGTAGATTTATATCATAGTCAAAGTATGTATGTGCAGTTTTGAAAATATTCAATATATCTAATTGCAATAAAACCTTGACACTAGTAATAATAGGTTTAGAATTCAGCAAGGATGACTATGGATCAAGTGTAGATACTATGTTGTTTAAAAGGCTAGTTGGTAGTCTTATTTAGTTAACCGTGACAAGGCTAGACATCCTGTAAGGAGTAAGTATGATGTCAAGATTCATGGAGTCACCAAAAGACTCTCATTGGAAGGAAGGTAAAATAATTATGATATGTGTAAGTGGCACAATGGGTCTTGGCATAATATATTCAATCTCAAAAAAATTTAAACTCATTGGATACACTAATAGTGACAATGGAGGAAACACTGACGAAAAGAAGAGAACATTTCGGTACACACGTCATTTTGGTACAAGTTTTTTGTTGTGGGATTCGAAGAAACAACCCATTGTAACAATGTCTTTAGCAGAATCAGAGTATGTCACAGCTACAAGCATTGTATGTCAAGTCATTTTGATTTGGATATGATTAAGAGACCTATTAGAGAACCAAAAAGAAACAACAACCATTTTTTGTGACAACAGTTGAGCCATTTCATTGTCAAAGAATCATGTCTTTAATAAGAGAACCAAGCACATCGACACAAGGTATCATTTCATAATATAATTGGTGAACAATAAAGAAAATTGTTTAGAATTTTGTAGGTCTAAAGACCAGCATGCAAACATGTTTACAAAACTACTCAGAAGGGATACATTCCAATATATACGAACTTTTCTTGGAATGACAAGTTCTTCTCAATGAACTTTGTCATGCATAGATCAAGTTTAAAGCTTTGAAACATTTTGTAACATTTTGTTTTAAGATTCCCATCTACTTGTAGTTAAGGGGGAGTGTTGGAAATATTAATTACTCATTGATACATAGCATATCAGTCGACTCTATCAGAGTATGTAATAGTTCATCTCATGTCAAACTTTCTAACAAAACTAAGTGTTCACGTCTCTCATATCTAAAGTAGTCGAATTAGATTTTTGAAGATAATTTTTTAGGTGGATAGTTTTTACAGTCTTTAATGTAAGTTGGTAGCTTTCAAGATAAGCAAATTTTAGTCTTTGTATATGTAGAAGAACAAAAAATGAAAAACATTACGTACAGAAGAGAGAAGCATGTAAGCGTGAAGAGAAAGGAGTAGAAGAAGGAAAAAATCCGTGGAGAGTTCAAGAGCTTAAGCTCTGTGTTTTTGGAAAGTGTTGAGAGATGAACCTCTATAAAAGGTAAAACATCATTGTAAGTTTCCAAGTTTGTATTTATGGCTATAGTTCTCTTTTATGTCACAACAATATATATTAATCCAAATTTTATGCTTCAATGCATGTTTTATTGATGCCACACATATTCTCCATAATTACTTGAGTATTTTTTTTTTACATTTACCATTTAGTGAAAGACACAAAGTGTCCATAAATATTTCACCATGTAAAATTTAAAGTTTTTTATCTGTAGAGTGCTCAAAACAAGTCTTACTTAATATTTGGTTATATGATATTCTGATGTTATCACAATATAGTGATGTCGAGGTTTATCCCAAGTTACAGTCGGTGAAAATTGTTTCTCATATTATAAGTCTTTAGACCAAGAAATCTCTTTTATAAAGTTCGACTAAAAATGGTCCAGTCGAAGTGGGAGTTGGTCACAACCAAAAATGTGTCGTAGTAAAATCCAGCTGAAGTAAAGTGGATGTCTGTCGAGGTAAAAAGTGTCTCGGGTCAAAAGTCAGTAAAAAGTGTCTTGACCAAAAAGTAAATTCCATCGCAGTAAATATCAATTGTAGTAAAACTTTGTTGTAGTAAAATTTTGTCATAGTTAAACCTAGTGGCAGTATAACCTGGTCCCAGTAAATTTTGGTCGCAAGTATTTGGTCGAAGTTAACCCATCGAGTAAAAAGTGGAGCTACCCAAAGATAGTGTGTCACAACCCTAACAATAAAAAGAAAATAAAATTTATGATTGCACAGTAATTCAAGTTAACCATCACAACCTCCCATCCTCCGCAAGAACTATATTGTCTATATTGATTCTATGGGGATCTTTCAAAATTCATAATTAAAAATTATAAAAAAATCAAAAAATAGCTTATATGATGACTGCACTTTGTCACAACCAACAAAAAATAAACTATCACAACTACTTAACTTGTGGTTGGTGAACCCCGATATGTCACAAGTTAAGTGCCACAAATAAGTTATCAATTATTTGTTCTCGTCTTATTCTAGTAAAATGAATTGTCTCTCACAATTATCTCTTATTTTGAATTTGTAATAGTTGACATAGAATCGATTTGGATAGTACATTTGTCTCATCCTCATCCATAGATGAAAAGGCATAGGTGCTTTTCCACCCCAAAATATCAAATAAAAACACTTATTAGTGTAATCAAAAATTAAAAATAGCTCATGTTATAACTGAACTTAAAGGCATGATAATGTGTAGTCCATGTGACAATATTACTCCATCTAGCAGATTGAACTCTAGATAATGTACCAAAGGTTTAGTCAAAGTGTGTTTTATAGCTCAAAGTTGAAGTAATGTGCAGTTCTCGTGATAGTTGAATTCCTAATAAAATCCTATGAAGTCCTAATAAATTCCTCTGAACTCATATGACAATTGCACTTAGTGGCATGGTAATGTGCAACTCATCTAACAGTAGAACTCCATTTGGCAATTGGGAGTCGATTTAATGTTCATAAGGCTTAACTCCATTTGGAAGGTAGCAGTCAAGATAAATAGGAGTTGTTATATTAACTTCAATAGCTCTATATTAATTTTTAAATTCACTATTAGATATTTTATATTAACTTTTAAAATCACTATTAGATACAACTATTAGCTTAACTTCAATGATGATATTACTATGATTTTAGCTTCAACTATGAGTTTAATAACTACAAATTAAGTGGTTGTTTTAATAGATTAAGTATTAGATACAAGTAATTGATACATTCTTTAAAAAAAGCTTTATCAATGTTTCAAATATATATGTTAATATATGGTTAGTAAATATATTATATATTATAAATTATAAATAAATAATATGTTAATATATTGTTAGTAAATAGATTATCAATTATAAATTAGAAATAAATAAATAAATTAAATAGATTATAACTTCTAGTTAAAAATAAATAATTACTAAAAACACTACGTATCACTATGACAAATAACCAAAAATAACTTTACTTTTTTATGACAAATTTTAAAAGTGAAGTAGTTGAAAAATTACAATGAATCAATCTCCTATTGAATAATAAATAATCATTGATGGATAACACTTAGTATAGAAAATAAGTAATTTTTTTATATAATTAATGAATAACACTTAACATAAGTAAAAATAAAATAAAACTAAATTTACAACTTATACAACTTTTTTAAAAGATCTCGAGTATGGTAAACAATTAATTTCCAAAATTATTGAAAAAAAAATAAATGAATCATAAAACAATTAAGTTTAATCTCTTAAAACCATAGTTCAAATAATTATTTTCTGTAAGTTTTTATATAGTCTTTATTGAATAAGGAGGGAAATATATTCTTACCTATGAAAATTATAGTTAAAAAATTGATGTTTTTGTGTAAGTTTAGTAATGTTTTTGTTGAATGCTCATTGGAAGTAGAATAGATGGTGAATGAGTATATTGTTAAAATATTCCTTGTATAAAATTATCAATTGGAAACTTCATAGATACAAGCCATTCAAAAAAAAGTCTTTGTTGAATGATGACTTGACATGAGACGATTTATAAACTTGTTTACTTTTTATGAACATATAAAAACATGTATTATGGATTTTTTTATGTGCCTTGTGATTTTTTTTTACTTTTTATGAACATGCATCATGGGCCTTTTTGTCTTTGTGTTTAAACGAAAATTTTGTAGAAAACTATTTGCACTTACTAGCATGCACATCACACATTGAGTGAAATGTTCAAGAGAAACTTTATTTTTTTGGTCCTATCCCTGTATATTTATTAGTCCCTGCCGAAGGCCAGGGTACTATTGTTTTCGATCCGTGTTGACTTCCTATTAATTTGTTTTGACTATGAGCATTTGTGCATATATCATAATATTTTTTAGATAGATCTTAAAATTTATGGATTAATTAATTAGTTAGATATTATTTATCTGATAGGTCATTGGATAAAACTTTGAACCGTTATTGCTGGACTCCTGCTTGATTCCTGCTTTATGTGCAAAGTTTTAACATAAGGAAAATGCTTGTTGGTTTGGAATTTAACTTATATAACTAAATAGTCGTTAATGATACCATAATGGCATCACTTTTTGAGGACTGCCCACATAAATTTACATAAATTTCACTACATCATCTAGGAAATGGAATAATGGCATCACTTCTCGAGGACTGCCCACATAAATTTGGGGTAATGGAATCACTTCTTGAGGACTTCCCACATAAATTTCACTGTATCTAGGCAGTGGCGGTGGCATGCCTTCAAATACCCTTTTTGTGAAGCAGTCGCAGACATGGTGAAACAAAGGGGTGGGGCTGGCATGCCCTTTGTTGTTGGCATCTTCTTCACATACCCTTTTTGTGAAGCAGCCATAGACATGGTGAAACAAAGGGGTGGGGATGGCATGCCCTTTGTTGTTGGAATATTCTAAGCTTTCTAGAGCATCTTTGCTTTGAATCCAAATGTTGTGGTGCTAAAGCAGAGTCTAACTTTTTGAACAACATCTTCTGAGCTTTCTAGAGCAACTACTGCTGCGAATCTGAATCTGAATCCAAATTTTGTGGTGTTGGAGCAGAGTCTTGTTTTAAGAATATCTTCTGATATTTTTGAAGAAAAGTCTTGAGAAAAGCGCTTAATATATTTAACTATTTGTAAATGTTATATGCATATATACTGCACACTTGCATATATTTCACAAGATTGTTGCATATTAATGATTTCAAGACCATATCAGTTATTATGGATAGCCTCATATCCTGCTAACATTTTCTTTCAATTCATGATTTTAGGACCATATCCATTATTATGTATACCCTCATATCTTGCTAACATTTTCTTTCATTTTCTTTTGGTTTTGTTTTCACCTGTGATTCACACATCAATGACAACAAGTGGAAATACATTAGAAATGAAATATTTTTTTTTATGTTCAAATCATGATGCTTAACAGAAGACAGTCCAGGCATGAAGGAGATCATTAGCATGAGGATAAGTTAAAGATGCTTTAGCTTTAAAAATAAGGTAGGATCTATTAGCAACATACCTAAACCTCATCATAAAATATGGCTCTATCTGATGCTTTCTCTTCTGGGTGTCGGCCAACAAGACCAACATATAAGCTTTGGATCTAGATGTACTACTCGACTTATCATCACTGGATATGGAACAAAGAACGTAGCCACAGGATCTTCACCAACGTGCTATGAGCCTTAATTGGAGCAGGTTGTTCACTTCCTTTGACATGATGCATTTCTAGAGTTTCCATTCAATGTCAATTTTTAGATAAAAGCTAATAAACACCAGAGACTTTGTGTAATTATAAAAACATGAAAATGTAACTATATTACTGCAAGAAAGGAAATGAACATCGTATGATCTAATTTTTTTATCTAATACCGTTAACTTCCTTACACTTCATTGTTAACGGGAGGTTAAGCTTGATAAAATTAAGCACAAAGTTGGGAGACAAAACAAAAGACTAGCGTCGACAGACAACATAAACATAATTATGTTGCATGTGATATACTTAATTCTGTTGTATGTGATATAATGATGTTGGCCTTGATCGCCTGTGTTTTACATAGATGCGCCACATCTTGACCGATCCATCCAAGATTCCACTAAAAATAAGAACCCTATTTTCTTCCTCAACACTGGATGCAGTACATAGGGCCACTATGGGATTTTAGAACTGCTGAAAATATAAAACAAGTTCTATAAAAAAATGAAAATGTAACTATATTACTGCAAGAAAGGAAATGAACATCCTATGATCTGGAAAAATGATCTAATATGGTTAACTTCCCTGCACTACATTGTTAATGGGAGGTTAAGCTTGATACAACTAAGCACAAAGCTGAGAGACAAAACAAAAGACTAGTGCTGACAGACAACATAAACTTAATTATGGTGTATGTGATATAATTAATTATGTTGTATGTCATATAGTGATGTTGGCCTTAATCACCTGTGTTAATTTACACAGATGTGCCACATCTTGACTGATCCATCCAGGATTCCACTAAAAAGCAGAACCTTATTTTCTTCCTCAATATTGGATGCAATACATATTACAGGGCCGTTGTGGGATTTTATAACTTCCCAATAGGTATTCTTATCAGAGTGCAACCTTCCTCTACTCCACCTACTCCAGATACAAATCTTTCCATGCATGGATCAACTTAAGAACATATTATAATTACCATCCACTATTTCTAGGCACAATACTGTGCGTAGATGGCCCCAAAGTATTGCGGCTTAGCACATTTGTCTGGATGAGTATGGCTCTTTTTCACACCAAATAATATCACCATTAGTGCAACCCATGTACAAAGATGATCCATCCGAACTCAGAGCAAGGGATTTCACAGGCGACTTTGAGTTTGAATTATAAATCTTATTTTTGTTTATCCCACAAAGGGTTTCAATAGAACATGGGGCGACAACCCAAGGTTTTTTCTCCATATTTTCACAGTGCATTCATCCTTGCTAGTGTATATCAATCCCTCAGGGACAAAGTCAATGGCGTTCACGGGTCGGATGCTAAATACTATGTGACCTACAATCTCATGTTATAATTGTATGATCATATAAAACTATCGATGTTGGTAGAATTTTACTAAATTTACTTCTTTATGATCATATCCACTAAGTCACCAAATCATGGCAGCTGGATAAAAAATATTTTAATATAGTCCACAAAATATATGCAAAATACTTTCAGTCTAAAGAATTTATCCCAAATCCATAAAAATAAAAAAAAAATTAATGTACTTAGGAATTCTAGATTCTTCCTCGTCCATTCTTGCTTTTCTTTCCAGCTTAACCTAGAGATTAGTGATAGGGAATAGGTATTTAGAAGTTTTACAAATATGTGTTTATCATGCATGCATGGTGACTAACGAGACCTATGCAATTTCGCACCTTGGCAAAAATGGGCCACTAGTCGAGATGCATGCCCAACTCATTGTGTTGACACCTTGGAAGAATCATACTTAGGGTTTCCTAGAGATCAATGAAAATTGTATTAACAATTTCTAATTTCCATAAGTACTCTCATTTTACACTTGTTTCTAGTTAGATTTTTAATATCGTATACATTTCTAGTTTTAGGTTTCTAGTTGCATTTTACTAACTACATTTTACACATGCTTCTAGTTAGAAACCTGATACGGGGTCCTTGCATTGTGGCGGTATCATATTACCACGTTTCAGTGCCTTGCATGACCATTTACCTTATTCCTGGAATAGTACGCATGTACATTCAATGTGCATGAATAGACATATGTTGATCACTCCATTTAAGATGTCCAAGAGATGCATAGCTCGCCTTCCACTGTTCACCAAGTAAATTCCAAGATTATCATGTGTCTATCGATGACAGGAGGATCTTGCTGATCTCTTTCTCTCTTGTCAAGGGAACATCGATTCACTGAAACTTAAACCTATTTAAAAGTTCTGAGATCATTTCCAAAGTTCTATTTTGTCGAATACTTGAACATGTGTTCTCTTCTTTGATCATATAGAATCTATACGCTTTTGTTAAGAACCTCTTGTTTTGGCATTAGTTGGATTTGGCATTAGCAATATTAGTATCCAATTAAAACTTCTATGAAGGCTTTATAAGGAATCACAATTGGAGCTTCAAGTTGTTAAACTAGCTTCCAACACCTTGGAACAGTCAGTTGGAGTATTACCCATGTAGCATTAATCTACATGAATTGTTCACCGCTTTCACATCCATGTGCAGTATGATAGAATGATCTCTCCCCTCACCGCTTTCAATCCTTACCGTCAACTTATCTTATTACCTCACCGCCTTCACCACTAATTGATCTCGTCGGCTCACCGCTATTCAGAGTGAATTGATGTAACTACAAAAAAATGATGAGAAAACTGCAAATCACCTCAGAGAAAGCGTATTCATGGTGTGCTAAGCTCTGCAAAATGATGGAATATCCTACCCATTAGGAAAATAGACTCGATCGGTACAATTTTCATGAGTTTTTGAGCTGGTTAACGTAAAACCAACAGATTTTAAACTTCAGAATCGAACTGATATTGAATCACAGACGCCTAGCCCTGGGACTCCCAAATGTTATGGATTTTTCTTCTTTCAGGTTTTTTATTATAAAATCCCTACATTAGAAAGAAACTCTAACCTAACCCAGTAATTTTCAAATTGTAGCTCCTCCATGCAAGTGCCCTTAGAATTTGTTTCTATTTGGCAGCTTCCTTCATAATTTGAATGGCGACCAATACCCATTTCGACTGCAAAGTCCAACTAGTTTTAATTCGTTTTCTAATGCATTCTTAATAGAGTATGCTCTGTCTATCTATTTCGTGCAATTGCAGAAATAGTTCAAGTTCTAGCAAGTTTTAATGCATTATAAATATTACACTAATAGCATGTTCTGTGCAATTTTTCTTTAAAACTTACGAACATGCAACCTTGACTTTAAAACTTACGGTAGGGACTTCTCCAATGTGTGGAACTTGTTAAAACTGAAGTAGATTTTGAAAATTTATAGAAATATTTTAGATGTTGTCTACATCTTGAATAAACTATTTTTTAGGGATACCATTAAGCTTTAATATTTATGCTTTAATATTTATGATCAACTAACATAAGGGTGAGTGCAATTAAATTATTGTCTATATTTGAACGTTAGATGCAACATGACTGAGAAACGCACATCATTCATCTTACATGGGTGTTTTTCCATACCTACACAATGAATCTTGTTTCGAGTAAAAAAAATGAAACATAGGAAATTCAATCACCTTTCCAAATATATAGATTGTACTTATTTAGAATGTTCACAACTAATTCAATTTTGATTTTTTTCTAATATTGACATTTTGTTTTTCAGTAACTGATAAGGCATATGTCCATGTTAATGTATCCTTAAATGCCTAAATGATGGAATCAATATATGAAAAATGAAAAATATGTAGATAACAAATAGCACTCGTGCGACACTATTTTTCCAAAACAAAATTAGTACTTTTAAATTTTTTGAAAATTATCTAAGCGGACCTTGAAATTAGAATGCCAAGTGTAGATGAAGCTTTTCAAGGTCTTAATGTAATTATGTTGGATTGTATTTTTTATAGCGTGTAGAGGTTAGTGTTTAGTAATGCGGCATATAATTTTTTATGAATTCGTTGAGAAAAGAAAAAGTTATGGTATAAACATGATCAATTGTCTAAAAAATTCAACTGCATCTAAAAGGTCTTCCGACTTAATGCAATCACCCATAGATTAATCTTAACTCAAGATCTACTAAGTTTAAAAAAAGATCAAATTATTTGAGGTACAAAATTTTTTTAGAGTCCAAAACATTGGTAGATGTAAGTTAAGATAGATGTATGCTCATTTATTTTATTATAATGATTTTTTTTCATTTATTGGAGGTGACATTAATGTTACATGCATGAAACATGGTTCTGTATGCATTTAATTATTCTCTCTTTAGTGACTACACCTACTTATTCTATAGGAGATTCCAAAATTGTTTTATTCCTTTAATTTTGTTTTTATAAAATAAAAATTTAATAAACATATGAAAATGGATCTTACAATGTAGGTGATGTTCGTAGGGTTGAAGCACTAGGATTGAAACTAGAGAAATGAATCCCATATATCATCAATAATCACTTCTAAGGCTTGCAACCGATAACTAGGACTTCCTGAGAGGTCATCCATCCCAACACTCCCCTGGATCAAGAACGCTTAACTATGGTATAATATTCCCCATATATGTGACGAAATCAAATATTAAATGTTAGCTTCATTATACTTGCACATAAAATTTCAATAATGTGCAATTATAGGGAAATTTTCAATAAAGTGCAATTTTCAATAAAGCACAATTTTTGTGATGAAGTAAAAGTATTATTACAAGTGCATGAAATTCTGAATGAACATAAGCATGTATTGTCGTAACTTGAAATAATATCAAAATTTTTCTCATCTTAGCAAGATATTGTAATACCCCTCATTCGCAATTTTGTGTTTGTGACTAAGTGTAAACGTATGTAGATCTAAAGGTTCACTGTGAGGAGCTCAAGGCCAATGACTCACCACTGAACATAGTAGCACTGCTAGGATTTTCATCTGATGTTTGACCATGCGTCTATTCTAGCATGGCGATGTAATGTAAAATATGAACCTAATGAAATTAAAAAACAAATACAAGGGATGTATGTGTCTGACCATGGTAATGAAGTGATGTAGGGGCATCCTGATCCCCAATAATTAGCTGAAGTTGAAGTTGAACAGATTTAACTAGGGGATAGGTCAACAACCCCTATTGCAACAAGACTTCGTAGTCGATGTCAAGAGAGTCAAACAGTTGACTCAAAGAGAAATACAATGAGGAATGACTAAGTCGAAAGGATATGATGACAAGAGAGAGACTTGGGAAGAAGCAATCAAAAGATAACCAATGAGTCGGTCGGCAACCAAAAAATGACATGAATTGATGATTTTAACAATGACAACTCCATAGAGGAAGTAGTTGCTGAAATAAATGAACAGTTATGATGGTAGTTGAAGAAGACTAGGTGGGGCAAGGAGACGAAGCAATTGTAGGGGATACCTGAGGAAGGTCTGAACTCCCTAGAATGCTTGAGGAGCTCCTAAAAGAATATTTGACTGAACCATAAAGGATATAAATAGGAAATTTCCTAATATACGGGATTGTTGTTCCTAATACTAGAGATAACTGTGGATATTATATGTAACAATTTCTTCGACTACCATTTTTCTATGTAAATTTCATTTTTCTTGAGATTAATGGACACCATAATCCTTAGTATTTTCATATTTTGTTTCTTTGTGTGGGTGTTCACTTTTGTTTTCGTTGTGTGCTTTGATTTGTAAACCGACCGCCCAGTTTGGCCCTTGTTTGCATCATTTAGTTTTAGAGTAGGGATTTATCCTATGTAAAGGGTCCAGTTGTTATTGGACGGGTGAAATTTACCTCCAACTACAGTTGGGTAGATTTGCGGGAGTGTTTATTTCAGCATATGAAAAGGGATATGGCTCAAAGAGGTGTTAATATCCATGGTAGAAGGTAGCAAAGAGGCTCACAAGTCACTATTGACCATGAAACATTTGAAGAATGTGTCCATGTGATGACAGCGTTCAAGACTGGGTTAGCATCCTTAAAGGATGTCCAAAGACGAGGACACATTACAGAGACCCTTAACCACAGTGAGGAGGAAGTCAAGGATGGAGAGCCTCAAGAGGAAGAGGAGTTAGATGAGGCATATGATAGACTGTTAAAGGCTCTATCAGATATGAGAGGTAAGTCTAATATGGATAGGTCTACCTACTCAAGGAGCTTGAATCCGAAGGAATTAATAGAATGGGTCAGAGAGATGGATAAATATTATGATATGGAACAAATAGAGGACCCCAAAAGGATAAAAGTTTCTTGTCTAAAAATGAAAATTCATGCCTCATTTTGGTGGGACAATGTGCAAGACGACAAAGTGAAGAAGGGGAAAGAAAAAATAAATACTTCGGACATAATGGTTGCCAAGTTAAAAAGACAAGTTTTTTTCCACCGACTATGTGATATCCTTGTATAGGAAGTCGTAGAAATTGCGATAGAAGGAAATGTTTGTGAAGGAGTTCATAAATGAATTTTATAGACTGTCAATTTGGTCAAGACATATTGATGAAGGAGAGGAGACGGTAGCAAGATATGTGAATGGGTTGAAATATTCTCTTTAGGATGAGCTCAGTCAGTTGAGATTCAAGACATTGAAGGAAGTAAAAAAGCTACTGCTAAAAGAAAAACAAAAGTTTATGATAAAACCCATTGTAGCTAGAGAGAGAACGATTACTATAGGTGGAAGGACTTTTCTTGCCAAGGGACAAAGTAGAAGAACAAAAAGGGAAGTCATTTATTACAAGGACTACTAATGGATGTGTAGAAGTGGGTTTGATAATGTAGGGTATGCCAACATGATAAGGGAATAAGTTAAAATGCAGGGTTATATACAACATTGCAAGTACCAACGGTTCAATGGGAGCACCTTAGTATGGATTTTCTATTAGGATTGTCGAAGATGTAGCAGACAACAACTCCATATTCGTGGTATTTGACATATTTTTGAAGATGGAAGACTTCATTCAATGTCAGGATACAAGTGATTCCACGAGTATTGTTGTATTATTTTTTAAGGAAGTTGTAAGGATAAATGGACTGCTGAAGAGTATCATTTTAGATAGGGACAATAAATTCCTGGGTCGTTTATGTAGGACCTTGTGGAAGAAACTAGACACCAAGTTACAGTTTAGTTCTGCATATCATTTGCAGAATGATGGACAAACAAAGGTTTTGAACAAAATCCTAGGAGATTTGTTGAGATGCTTGATCTTGGACCTACCTAACCATTGGGAAAATGTGTTGGCATAGGAAGAGTTTGGATATAACAATTCAGTGAAACAATCAACATAAGTGATTCCATTTCAAATAGTGTAAGGAAGAATCCCACAGGGAGTAATAAACTTGATAGAGTTGCCGACAAAGATGCAGAAAAGTGTAGAAGTTGAATCATTTGCATAGCACATGAGAGACGCCCACGACTAGGCAAGAGGCAAACTAGAAAAGAGAAACACACGATAAAATTTGAGAGCAGAACGATGGAGACAACTGCATTCATTTGGAGAAGGTGATTTGGTTTACACACATCTTAGGAAGGAAAGTTTTCGAAGGAGAACATATAATAAATTGAAGTTGAAGAAATATGTTCTATGTCGAATCCTTAAGAAAATCTTGGACAATGCTTATGTATTGGAGATACCAGAGGAGTTTGAGATTTCATCGACGTTCAATGTTGTCGAGTTGTACAAGTATGAGGAAGGATTAACTAGTGGAGAAGAATCAACTATCGACTGGCAGGAGGATATGTCGACTCGACCAGAAGAGCAGATTAAAGACGTCCTAGAGGAGCGTGTCACTGGTCGCAGATGAAGTACCAAACAAAAAGAATTACTAGCTCAATGTGAAGGAATGGACTTTGAGGAGGCAACATGGATTTTTGAAGAGGATCTTAAGTGACTGATAGAGCAATCAGGTCTCTTTCAACCCAGGGAGGATGATCCAAGGGAATCCCAAACCGTGATAAGTAGTCGAAGTTGAAGATGACTAGATCCAACAAGGGAATGAGTCGACGACCCCTAGTGCAACAAGAATTCATAGTTGACGTCAGGAAAGTATAACAATTGACTCAAAGAGAAAGACGAAAAGGAAGAACTAAGTCGAAAGAATATGTCAATGAGAGAGAGACTTGGGATGAAGTAATCAGAAGACAAATGAGCAGTCCGATGATGACCAACATATGACGTGAATTGATGAATTTAAAAGTTACAATGCCATATAAGAAGTAGTTGCGAAAATAAATGAGGAGCTATGGTGGCAGTTGAAGAAGACCAGGTGGCGCAAGGAAATGAAGCAGTTGCAGGGGATACTTGAGGAAGGTCTGAACTTCCTAGAACTCTCAAGGGTCTTCTATAAGAATATTTGACCGAATGATGCATGCTATAAATAGGAAATTTCCTGATAGGGAGGTTGTTGTTCTCAGTACTAGAGATAATTATGGATATTGTATGTAACACTCGCATTACTAAGTAACATAGCATCAAATCTGAGTACCATTTGTCTATATAAATTTCATTTCTCTTGAGATTAATAGAATCCATAGTCCTTGGTGTCCATTGTTGTTTCTTTGTGTTGGTGATCACTTGTGTTTTCAATGTGTGCTTTGATTTGCAAACCGATCACCTAGGTCGACCCTTGTTTGCATCACGAAGACATAACAATGTCCACTGGGAAAAGGAGAGAGGATAGTGATTCCTTGTTAGACCCGAGGTACATTCTAAGCCTACGCAACATGTACTCGCTAAGTTGACGATAATATTTGTATTACTAGTGTGGAGTGTGTCGTATCTTGATAGCAACCCCTTTATATGCTTTAACATGGCGTGATTAAATCATTTTGAGCATTAATGGTGATGCTTCGATGCTTCAACATGTACTCGCTAATGAGGTAGAATCATTTTGTTTATACTTTCATGTCCTTCATCGATTTCTTTTACGATTAGTAAAACTATGCAATCTCAATAATTAATAGTCATGTTCGCTATGTAATCTCAATAATTAAAAAAAACATTTAAAAATTATGAGAAAAATATAAAAATCCTTAAATGCCCTTTAAACTAATCACCCCATTGCACAAACAATTAAAAATTATTCAAAAAATATCAAAATCCTTCACTACCCTTTTAATCTTCTCTGCGCATTGCTTTGAGCTACCACACGGGAACCGACCCTCACGGCATGTTGCCAGCCGTTGGCACATTGAAATTGACTCCTCACTCCAGGTGGCTAGCACTCGCTACCGCTATTACACCTCTTTCTATGTTTTATTGATGCGTATACTTTCAAAACATTCACACCGCCTTTCAATTTTGTAAGGAAAAGAACTGCCACGGGCTCCAAACATGGACATTAATGAATCTTGTTCCGTGGATTTATGTAGGATATATGTTACCACGTAGATACAAAATAGGAGTTGTCTAAGACAACTTTCATCAACGACGTATCATACGGAGCAGCACGATGAGATAAGAAGATACTAAAATAGAATCTCCCTGTGACATAGTCTACCACTTCTAGAAAAAAAAAATTCTTTATGATATGCCAGCCTTGACAATGTTGCTTTAATGGTATTCCAAAAGTAATCATCAAACTCCGAAGATTAAAGAGTTCAAAATCCATGGTTATTTCACACTACCTTGCAGAAATAAAACCAAATAAATGTTTAATATTTTATGAAATACCGTTTTGTCAAAATCTATTCAAAAGTGCCAGATGGTTTTGGAAAAATATAAAAATGATGAGAGTTCTGCGTTGGGGTTTTGAGTGACAGGTTACACACGGCTCAAAAACTCTTGCGGTTTATGGAAAATAGCTTGGGAATAAAGCTACATTCTCGGTTCTTAATATGCTTTTAATCTACACTTCCATGGAAACTATTTTTGCACTATATACATTGCAATTTACACACATTTTAATTTCTAACTTATAACTCCAGGAAACTATTTTCACACTATATACATTGCAATTTACACACATTTTAATTTCTAACTTCTAACTCGAGGAAAAGTTTTCCCGCAATATATACATTGCAGTATACAAACATTTTAAGTGAGGAAAGTGTTTTTACAATATATACATTGCAATTTACAAGCATTGCTCATTGGCGGTCATAAGATGTCTGGCCTGGCCTATTTGCAAACGTCATGAAATTCGGCTCCACTAATTCCAAATTCTTCTTGTTGTGGCGATTGAAAATCATTTGGAATGGTTGGATGTTCATTCATTAATAGACAAATATCATCCTCCCACAGAAACCCATATGAAGCGTCCGTACTGTCAACATAGCCATGCACGGCCTCTGAATACGAAATATCGGGCACTGAATCTCCATCGAGATAGTTCTGCATGATTATTGCGAATTCATCGGGAGTTATATGGTCTTCGAAGAAATGTAGGTCTGACCTAATATCTTCGTAATTCGTGAATTCTCGTATATCAGACTGAACAGTGCTGCGCTTTTCGTTGGTGGACTCGAAGTCGAAACCATTAGCTGTTTGCGCCTTCAACCCAATTTCATCTTGCAGAGACTTTATAACCCCATCGAAAATCATCTCGCCCCCCGCTTCATTCACAGCATCTGTCTGTTCATTGTTATCCATATTATCGATCTTGTCGAGCAAGGCGATGAGATCAGTGTCATACCCCAACATTCCGCTATTAATTCGCTTCGCTTCTGCCGGAGCCAATCCATTATTCAGATACTCATCTCTCCCTCGCTTATTTTGAGAAACTTGTGAGGAGGCAGCCATCCCTGCAAACAAGTGTTGTGATCAAAACACAACAGAATATACAACAAGAGAGAGCTTTGTTTGAATCAGCGATCCTTCTTTCTTGTCGATTTGAGAGTTAATGGAAAGAGTTGAAATATGAAAATATTGAACTACACACCTCCCATTGTCACCCCAAAACTTGTGTACAATATATAGATAGATGGATAGCTGGCAATGGATGGATCATGAGAAATCCCTGGTGATATGGAACTTTCCCGAGGACCATGATATAACGTGTTCTTTTTAAATGCCTTTTTCTCGTTTGAAGATTTATTTCAAACGGAAACCCACCTCGTATTCTCAATCAAAGCACGCAAGTTGCCCGAGAAAATGAAAACAAACTTCTCGATTCCATTCAAACATATCACATTTCTCATCCATTCCGATCTCACCTTCCGACACGATGCGATAGGCGCCGACCTTACCTTCGGTCTCGACATAGTCGTGACGTAGACGGTTAAATTTTTTGTTGTACGTGTATGAACAATCCAAAATTCTATGAATATTGCAAATAATTGAATCCATTGCTTTGTAGTGTATTTGTATAATTTATCTTTTAAAATATCATTAAATTGCAATGAGACAAAAGATTTAGGCGAGAAAATGGTTGGATTAGCCAAGGTTGTCCCGATTTTTGGCATTCCCCATCACAATGACTATTTTTGGTACGGCTTTGTTGAAAGAACAGTAGAAACTTTAGTTGTGGAGAAGAAATCTGATTTCTACTGCAAACATAGAAATCGAAGATTCGAACAAATCTGATTTCTATTTCAAACAAAGAAATCGAAGATTCGAAGGTCCTTAAATTGAGGAAATTCGCGGTTTTAGAGGCCCATTGCCGATTTCTTATGCAGGATTTGAACTCACCCTTCAAGAGAATTAGACGTTAACGACTCATTTAACTGGGGTTCGATTTGAGAGTTTTCAAGCGTTACAGAAAAGTAAAGCAATTTGAACACGTCGTAATAGGCGGACAGTTCGATTCATCCACAAACTCTGGACCGTCTCGTCGTGCCCACGGCAACGTCGTAATTGTTGTCTTCAATCCCAAAATTTTGTCGAAAACTGTAAATCGATTCCGCACTCACTTTTTCTTAATATTGTCTTTGATAGCTTTTATCTTTCTAAATAACAACAGCACTGCATAATGGTTCAGCTTACCCTTAAGCTTTGTCGCAAATGGCCAATTTGCTTTTTACCTTGTATGTTTTGAATTTATGACTTTAAGAAAGATAACATATGTTCCTATATCGAGAAAAATAGTCTCTACTGGAATTTGGGATCGGAGGTTAAAAGCTAAATCGAAAATTGATTTTGTACTTAGTTTTTTAATCACATCAATGTATAATTAATTTCAATTAATTAAATCCACTAGGTGACAATTAATTTAAGGTTGGCCATTAACACTAACTAAACAAAATTCACTAGATGACCATCTTCTAAGTGATGGTACAATCTCCTATACAACTCCTGTTAGGAGGGTGATGACCTTAGGTAAAAAATATTTTACATGCAACAGAGTAATAAATGTTGTGGTGGCTGCACTGTGAGCCATTGGATCTCAAACATGTTGAGATCCAATGGCTCACAGTGCAGCCCCACAGCATTTATTACTATACTGCATGTTAAATATTATTCACCATGACCTTAGAGCTGCTCAATTTCCCATCTTCCATATGCCTCCTTTCTACGAATGAATTTCCCCACATTGAGAGGCCGTTTAAAAAAAAAAAACTCCCTTCTTTTTGGAGAATTTGCTCGCAACATATTGAAAATAACCGCAGTAACATTGTTTGATAGGTCGTAATGAAAATAATGTTTTGAATATAGATTAAAAAGTAATTTTTATTGTTTGATTAGTGGTAATTAAACTATTTTTTTCTATATACTAGTATAGTTATAGGTGGTAAATGTGGATATAAGATGTAATAAATTTTTGCCATATACTTATAAGTGGTAAATATAGATATAAAGTGTAGCCAACCACTTAGTTTTATGGAAATGACTAACAGTTAAAAAAAACTAAACATTAAACTAATTACCAGATCTTTATAGTTATATATTTAGGTTTATAGTACAAACATTAAACTAATTAATATAAACATAAAAAATACTATTTAATAAAAAATTATTATTGTTACCCCTTTCTTGAAACATCACTTAAATGAAGCTTATTTAAATCTTAATCCAGATGTATTTAAACATAACAAGATACAAAGACCATTAAATGAATCTCTATAATCATGTTGATGTGTTAAAAGAAACCTAAAATCTAAATTAATATCTAAACACCTTTCAACTTAAACTTAAGACTTAAAAATAATTTAATATTTAATAACTATTAAAATAATAACCCAATAATAGTTATAACTATAATAATAATGTAATAATTGTTATATTTAATTACATTTCATATATGTATTATTGTTTATGAAGTGACCAAAATATTATAACATTAAATGAAAACAATAGTACTAAAAATAGTTTATAACAATATGGTAAAAAGAAATTCATTAAACTCTAAAGTTACACCAATTTAAGGATTAAAGAAATTGTAATAGTAATAAATAATGACTGACATCAAGTTTTCATTGGCGATTCACTTGATATGAAGTCACATGTTGTAAATGAGGTCACGAGTTCAAATCACACCTAGGATTACCTGTGTCCCATGCTTGAAGGCGGTTGTGGTCACAAAAAAAGAAATAAAGTCTTCAAATTAGAAAACCAACATTTTTTTAAAACCTCATTGAGAATGATTCCATTAAAGACCATGTCAACTTGCAATCTATTTTTTTTACAAATATATTTTGAAAATGGGAGCTCGCACGAAGTTGGTTCCACTTTTTGGTGCCACTTAGGAAATCAGAAACGCACTTCCGAATTGTAAATCAAGAACGCATATGCGTTATTGATGGCACGTTCGGAATAAACCGAGCCCAAACACAAGGCTAAGGTTCGTGGAAATCTATATCGCATATCCGATATATCGCATTCACGTTTTGTAATTTTAAATATCGCATATGCGATATGTAACATTACAAAACGCATATGCGATATGTAAATTTACAAAATGCATATGCGATATATCGCAAGTGCGATATGCAACATTTAGAAAACGATTACATTTTCATCATTTGTGGAGGTCCTCTCCTTTGTCAATGAATTTCATAATCAATTGTTGCTCAAAGGGCCTATTTTGTGTGTTATTAACACCTAGTGCATGAGAGAATAATACTTGTTTGTATATCCCTATACATAATTTTCCAATTCATTTATAAATCAAATAAGTCCATGATACTTCTTAATGTTGGTTGATGGGGGATAATGCCTCCCTTCCAACAAATATCTTCCCAACAATGTCAACTATTTTTTTATGGGAAATATATTTAGATACCTTTTACTACGTTAGGCAATGTATTCATCAATGTAAATATCCCTCTCTATTGAAAGTGCAAAATCATCAACGTCCCCTAATTGATAAATTGTACAAGTGTATGGTGACAACTCCCTTAATTAAACTTGCTATAATGTACTAGCACCTTGATTCACATAATAATTTAATCAATGTGTTTTCTTGCATTTGTTAAGAATATAGATCAACGAGTGGTAATAAATCGTTGTTCACCATGTTTTTTTCAACTTATTTATTCACATGTTAAAAACACATACATATCAAATGTTTTGGTTGAAGACCTTGGTCTCTAGTAACTCTTTCACCATTTCAATTACTTGAGTTTTGCAAGACTATACCATATGTCATATAACATTTGTACTACATGGAGAATCATTTTACACCCACTTCAAGTTCTATTTGTTATCATATCATATACTACGAAATAGATCCATAGTGTATATGTTTGTGGCTATGATCTATTTTTGACATTCAATCCACTATGTATCTTTTTCAAGGACATGATTCATTATTTCTATATATAATGGATATGTAGTATAGTTGATTCTGAGTCCTTTCTTATTTACACCTGAGCATCGATATGCATATATAGGGAAGAGAGTTTCTAATACTTTGTTTTTGTTTGATTTTCCTTTTCTAATCTAGTTTTGGTGCACTCTATCCTAGTACACTCATCAAGTTTCTAGTCCATTTTATAATGCATTGTAGCCATCATCTTCTCTTCTGACCTCATACATATATCATGTTTAGAATGATTAATGCTTAAAACTCCTTGCACCCCTCTTGCACACACAAAAGAATGATAAACCCTTCTAAAAACTAATTTTTTTCTTACAAATGATTGATTCCTATTAGAAACACATGTATAAACACCTTACACTTCAGAAAAACATGTATACATATTAAAGTACATAAATAAAAATAAAAAATTGTCGTCACATTTGTGTTTTAAGTGGTTTAAGTTAAATATTATCCAAC